>PVKM010014632.1:0-28795 GCA_004027735.1 Carollia perspicillata
CTCGTGGATAAATCATTGATCTCCATGTGACATGATTTGTGGGCCTACCATCTCAATTTCCATATCCACAAATCAGCAGCAGTACGAGACAAATTTTGAGGGTTAATTTTGTTAGATAAAAAGACATTTATTTTAAGGGCATGTTTAGATTTATTCTATTTTCTTCCAAACTTTTAGATTTTGAAAACATCATCAGGTTTTTCTAAAGTCCTATTGCTTCTTGATTTTTAAAGCTTTCTTTTCTTTGAAGGCAATTTAATCCATGTGTCTCTGATTGGCTTTTGCTTAAAACATCAGTGTTGTTTTCTTTTCTAACAGGTATATGGTATCCAAGGAACCTTAAAATATCTTTCCACAGAAGGTTCTTTTGCTTTGTTTTCCCTTTTTTGAAACCTGGGTATTATTCTTTGCCAAATATAAGTTAATTTGGACATGAAAAGGTTTGAGTTCAAGTTCAAACTTCATGCCCATGAATTTTGAATAGGTTCTAAATTTGGCAGAATCTACTCTGTGTTTTGCCCTTATATAGTCATTGGCTAAAGAAGAGAGTCTCTTGATTAAATGAATGTTGAAATCTAAATAAAATTAAAAAGGTGAACAAGTGCAGCTAATGATAAAACACTGAATATCCTCATGTGGGAAGGGGAAAGTCCAAACTCCTTTGCAGAAGTTTCGGATCAATCTTGCACGTTATTTAAGAAGCTCACAGGCCCCTAGATTTATTTCCAGAAACTAAGTACTTGTATTTCAAATGATTCAACTAAAGTCTTTTCAAATGTTCATGACTATAAAATTCCAGAAAATGGGGCTAGAAGCACAAATTCATTAGACGCAATCCCATGCTATTGTATAGTATTGTATATGATTCTTACATTGATTCTATCACTCTGCTTTGTTTTCTGGGAACAACAGTGAATACTATAATAACTATTCCAAAAAATTCTTCTTCCAGTTTTTTCTCCTGTAGTCTCAAGCACAATGTATATGTGTATGGTAGTTGTTGTGACCACCATCACAATCCACTTGTCCCAATAAGCAAAACTTGCTGATCCCAAGTATCATGAAAACTGAAATGTTCTGAGCCAGGCTAAATTATGAAGGGTGCTGTTATCAATTTCCCAATAATATTCCTGACTCCACCCTTTCATCAGCTTCAAAGTCATTGGTCACACCTGACAAGTATGGAAGCTAAACCCATAGGTATAAAAATGGACATACCATTTCTTATTTGTGGCAGTCAGCAGAGCAGGGTTTTCTTCTGAGATCCTGTGATATTCTGCCCACTTACTACCTAATATTAGAAAAGCAGCATCTTTCATCAAATTCCAATGCCTCCTACTTCTTCCTGGAGCATTGCCCACTCCTCATCTTATGATGAAATCATATTAGGCTACTTGGTATTTCTTCAAATGCACCTAATGTTTTCATCACTCCACACACATGCTCCTGCCGATCCCATAGCCTGGAATGCCTTTCCCTGCCTCTCTGCCTCTTTAATGCCTACTCATCCTTCAAAGTCCCTCTTACATGCTGCATTCTTTACTCCTCAGCTGCATTTGTCCCAGTCAGAACTCATCACTCTGTACTCTATACTCCAATACTACTGTATTTAATACCATTATTAGTAGTACTTACAGTCTAAGTAATACTACAGCTAGGACTTTACATGTCTACTTACTCCACCAAAACATGAATTCTTTGAATTTACAAAATGTCTTCTTTATCTAAAAGTTTCCAGCAACTGGCAATTAAAAGGCTTTCAACAATATTTATTTAATTGAATTAATACTCAGTAGGCATCCACTATGTACTGGATTTTATGCAATAGAATTGTGAAAAATATAATTCTTGACCACAAGCAGCTACATTTCACAACACATTATAAAAACATAGACATTTAAGTGATTTGTTATCTAAGAAAAGGTTTGATAATCTTTTTTTCATAAAAGGCTGAATAATAAATATTTTAGGCTTTGTAGGCTACCTATAGTCTTAGTCATATAGGCTTCCTTGTTTTCCTTTACAATCCTTAAAAAAATGTAAATACTATTCTTAGTTTACAGGTTGTAAAACAAACAAAAAACAAGCCAAGAGCCAGATTTGGCCCAGTGCTTGTAATTTGCCACCCCTGATCTGAGACAGCACTACCTCATAGAACTCTCTGTGATGATGGAAATGTTCCTTGCACTTGTTCTGTGGTAGACCCTACACACATGTGGCTCTTGAGCATGTAAGGTATGGCTAGTCTGATTGAGAAACTAAATTTTAAATTTTACTTCATTTTAAATGGTCGTATGTGAGTATCAGTCTGCCTACATGTGTAGGTTATTTAGAGATCACTCAAACTACCAACCCACTAAAATTAGTATGGGTGGGCTTTTTTGGATTGGATAGTCAGCAACTTGAAAATATAACTGTAATGATGAGTCTCTTTACTTAATATGATGCAAGAAACCAGAAAGCTCCCAAAGTTGCCTAATGTTATAAAACAGAAATATTCTCTGTTTTTGCACATTCAGAGCAAGGGAAATATTTTCAAAGCTGGTGGTTACATTAAGTTGCTTTGCTCAGTGCGATTAAAAAAGTAAAGGTTTTTGACCATTTAGAAGGAGCCCAACCTGATAAACTTGGAAAAAATAACTGTATTTTATCTGCTGAAAATTTTGCTTCAAATTTTTAAAAACCTCACCTAAGAATGTTTATTGATTTTATAGAGAGAGGAAGGGAGAAGGGGGAGAGAGAGAGAGAGAGAGAGACAGAGACAGAAAAAGAGACATCATTGTGAGAGACAAACGTTGATTGGTTGGCTGCATACAGGCCTTGACTGAGGACTGAACCCACAACCTAGGCATGTGCCATGACCAGGAATTCAACATGTAATTGTTTTGGTGTACAGAAGGATGCTCCAACCAACTGAGCCACCCATTCAGTCCTCCCTTAGCTATCAAATGCCCCTGCTATCTCATCACACTTCCTAAGAATATACTTCCCTTTAAAATGATGAGGACCTAGTCCTTTAAGAATTCACAGGATTGCCCTGGCTGGGTGGCCAAGTTGGTTGGAGCATGATACATGCACCAAGGAGTTGTACATGTGATTCCCACTCACAGCACACACCTTGGTTGTGGGTTGGATCTCCCAGTTGGGGCACATATAGGAGTCAACCAATCAATGCTTCTCTATCACATCAATATTTCTCTCTCTCTCTTTGTTTCTCTCTCTCTCTCTCTCTCTCTCACTGCACCCCTCCATACCCTTTTCTTTCTAACATCAAGAAACATACTCTTGGGTGAGAATTAAAACATTTTTTAAAAAGAATTCACAGGTTCAAGCAGCCAGTAATGTCCATTCATTTTTGCCTCCACCTACTTTAAGGCATTTCCTATGGTGTTCACATAATGAGGGGCCATGTGATGATAAGCTGAACAAGGAAGAGGTCAGACAAAACAGGAAGGCATTGATGGGCGTTGAGGATTCAGTGGATCAAGAAATTTGTGGATCTCCCTGGTCAAGGAACTGTGGCAGAAGGATGTTACAGTGAATAAGGTGGAAATATAAGAAGTAGTATATGGAGTAAGTAAATTTCAAAACTGAGACTTTTGAATTGCAGCAGTTACTGGTGATGACAAGGGTAAGATGAAACTTGGCTGCAATGTGTTGGAAAATAGTATATTGTTAGAAATGAGGAAGTAAGGGAATGAGAGGCCAGGGTGTTAGATGGGTCATGAAATCATGAAAAAACAATGATAGAATTAGGGCCAGGAGCCAACATTTTCAGGGATCTAGGGTTGGAGATAGGGTAGCATGACAATTGGTAAATAGATGACAGCAACAATGAAGGGTGGGTAGGTGATACAGACTGATGGCATCACACTTTGTGCTCCCAGCTCCATTTATATGCACAGCTAGTTCCTGGGCATAAGTTGGTGTCAGATCATAGGATCAGCTTATGCAGAGATCCGTATCAATTAATACTCTCTAACTTGGCTCAACCTAGGTCAAGGTCATTTCCTGCTTTAATTCTCAAATATAAAAGGGCCAATTATAACCTCCTGCTTTGCCTAGTTCATACACCCTGAGTGCCTTCTAGACTGAGGACTTGCACCCCTCTCCTTTTGAGAGAGACGCTAGTGAGGACTTGTAGTAGTCAGAGCTGTCCAGAAAAACAGGAACAGAACAAATAGTGTGTGTGTGTGTGTGTGTGTGTGTGTGTGTGTGTGTGTGTGTGTGTGTGTAGAGAGAGGAAGTAGGGTTGGGGAGACAGACAGACAGACAGACAGACAGAGAGATTGATCAAGGAACTAGCAAGTTCAAAATCTGTAGGGTAGGCTAGCTGGCTAAAGACTCAGGGAAGAGTTGATGCTGCAGTTCAAGTCTACAGCCAGTTAGCTGGCAGAATGGCCTTTTCCTCAAGGGAACTCATTCTTTTTTATAAGGCCTTCAACTGTTTGGATGAGGCCCACCCTTGTTATAGAGAGCAATCTGCTTTGCCCAATCTCTATTGATTTAAATGTTAATCTCATCTAAAAAATACTTTGACAGAAACATCAAAGGCTGAAAGTGAGAAATTGATATGAGTTATATAGGATTTTAATTCAAATATGTACTGCTTCCAACAAATTATTTTTTGTAACTCAGAAGACATTATTTCTTGCTCCCAGGCAAAGTTCCATTCCTTGGATGAAGATATGAAGGGACTTTCTATAATGTTTGCCAGTCCCATCTGCTTATGGAGCCAGCATTTCTTCTACTTTCCCTTTCTTTCTCAAAGGAGTTCTACTCTCTTATTACTTGCCTTACTCTCTGGTTTTATTTTATGAAAAATAAGTGCACTTCTGCCTTCATATAAGATGCTTACCCACCAGGAGACACAGACAGGTAATTTACATATTTCTAAAGAAGAGTCTAGTGAAGTACTCATGAGTTTAGTATCTCCTACTCCCATCTTGGTTTTCAGAAAGTCTCTGTTGACTTCTCATGAATGCAAAAGATGTTACTGCTCCTGAACTTAGGAGCACTACTACTATAGCATCCTGACTGCAGAAAATGTATTATTGCCTTGGCCGAAGGCTACTAAAATACACAATGCTTTTATTCTTGTTGTTAGAGATGAATACTTGAAAACGGAGTTCTTTGACTAAAAACTCTGTGGTGCCTGTGCCTGAACTGCAATGGAGCTATTTATTGTAAAAATGTGGATTTATTGCCTGACTCCTGTACTTATTAAATTGCTTTCAGTGGAACCTTCAATGAACCCAAAGGGGAAAAAGGGACCATTCCTTTCTATCCCAGAAATCTTCCCATTAATGTGCCTTAAATAATTCCATGTGTTACCTAATTTCTTATCTTCCATTATTACATAGAAACCTGGAGGCCAACTGACCACCCAAGGAGTCTGCCTTATGAGGAAATAGTTGATCTTTGATTGATGGACCAAAGACAACATGGAGGGAAAGAGTGAGAGTCATATGTAGGCCATCTGGTAAAAGAAAGGAAATGATACCTTTTGGACTCATTGGCTAATAATAGCAAGAGGCTGTGAAAGTGTGAGGACATAGTCAACCTAAAAAAAGTGTATATGGAAAGCTAGTTAGGTGCATTAGACAAGTAGTTATCTTCTTTTTATTCCATGTCCTTCACGGAATCCTAGTTACTAAAAAATCTCAATGTCTACCATAGCTCTCTTCCTGGAAAGGAGACATTTTGTCAAAATCTACCTTATTTCCCCCAGCCTTGTCATTCCTTCTCATGATCTCTAAAGTTGTAATTCAATAACAATAAGGCTTTGGTTTGAGCTTCTGGGACATCCTCTACTTGACAAAGTTCAACACTTACACTCAGACAAATTATTAATTTATGTACTTCCAAATTCTATTGTGTTGAAATGGATTTATGTCCCCAAAGATTATGGAAACCACAAATACCACTCTCTGGGAACTTTCCATTCAACAAGCACAGTGGTAATGGGCACCAAGGAGCCAGAAAGAATGCATTGTGTCAATGCAGTGCCCCGTCTTTTACTTCCAATACTCATGTCCACCAAAGGCAAATTTCATTCTGTTCTCCAGCTATATTTATTCATTACTAAGTTGAGGCTCTCTATTTAGAGTTATATTAATTTTTTATTTATATCTACCAGGCATTCTCTGTTCTTGAGCTCTAAGTTTGGGTTCAGCTTTTTAGGAGCAAAATGTTGTGGGGCTGACTTTTAAGAAATGCTCATGAGTGCTATCTATACTCCCTTATTTCATGGTATTTTAAAATGTTAATTTGTTTGCACCTGTCCTCAAATAAACTATGACCTTACAGAGTCTTCATTTGGGAGGATGAGCACACAAAGGCTAATAGAAAACAAATATGTTGTCAGTAAATGCTACGAGAACAGACAGAGGTGGAGAGAGGAAGGGAGGTAGAGTTTAAAAAACTAGGGAGGATTTTCAAAACAGCGATCGAGCCAAACCTTGAGAAAGGAGAAGAGGTAGTAAGGTAATCAAAAAGAGGAGGGAAAGAACAGTTCCAGCAGGTGAGTGAGTAGCAGCAAAGACCCAGAGGTAATGATGCATTTGGCATGTTGGAGACAGGTAAGCAATTCAGCTCCGAGGAATGTGTGTGCTGAGGGTAGGGGTAGGATAGTTGTCAGAAAACTAACACACATCATCTGACACAGTTTTGCAGTTTTTCTGGACACAAGATAAATTGGCACTTGATCTCCTATAAGCTCCTGATTAATTAATCCAATGGCTGCTACTTAAACCCTTGGCCCTCTGACCTCTGTGAGGTACTTTAATATTCCTAAAACACCTTCCCTTTCAAAATGCCTTTTTCTCTTGGTCTATCAGTTACCTCCTGAGTCTCTGGCCTCCCTGTCTAGATTTTCTCTGCACCCTCCCTTTCATCTGGCCAATCTTTGACTATGGTGCCCCCATTAAAGTCTGTCCTTGATTCTGTTCTCTTATTCTACCATCATTCCTTGGAAAATTCATCCATCTACTTTTAAGACAACTACCATCCTGAGGCCAATGGCCGCTAAATACATAGTACAGACTAATCTCTCCTGAGCCCCAAATCCCTTTGGATAGGACATCTCCACTTGGAGATTGCAGATGCTCCTTACATTTGGGATGCCCCAGAATAAATTCATGTCCTCCCCTCCCCAACCTGCTTTTCTTCCTATGTTCCTTTTCTCAGGATGATTCAGACGCGGAGAAAGAAAGTAAAGCAAAGGGATAGGGAAATGACAAGGAACAGTTCACCAAGTCCTGCAGAACATGGGTCCCCAATTTCCAGGCCATGGACCAGTACCAGTCTGGGCCTGTCAGGAACTGGGCCACACAGCAGGAGGTGAGCTTGAATGTAATGCACTTGAATGATTCCAAAATCACCCCTCTACCTTGGTCCATGGAAACACTGTCTTCCACAAAACTGGTCCCTGCTGCCAAAAAGGTTGAGGACTACTGCTGTGGAGGTTTTGCATGTCTTCAGTCTCCATCCCAAATACTAACACACTAGATCAGACTCTCCTCCTCTCTCACCTGTACTCCTGTACTAACCTCCTAGTTGCATCTAGGCATCCAGTCTTGACTTGTCCTAATTCATCTTCCACAGCTAGTCACAAAGATTTGGTAAAACACAAACTAAGCATTGATCTTAGCATAAATATTCTATCTTCATGGCCCACCTGCCCAAATTTATTTTTCACTACTTCCATCCTTGTAATATCCCATCCATGTACAAGTATTGTTTCTAAAATCAAACAAAACTTGTTTGATAGCCCTCAACATCCTCTGATCTCTGATTTCAGACTTTTCCCATGCAACACTCACTCTATCTAAAGTTCTATCTTACCTCCCTCCACCTGGCCATCGCCCACTGGTCCTGGAGGGCTCTGCTTAGATGCTCCTTACTACAGAAAGGCTGCCCACCTTTGTTCTCTCAGAGACTGGATGCACTCCACAGTCCTGGACTCACAAGATTCTTTTGTAATTCTTTGTCTCTAGGACTGCCTGCCTCTCTGGACTCCTAAGGTTAGGAGCACCAGAAACTCTGGTCTGTGTCATTAGTCCCTGACAACACACCTGGTGAATAGTAGGTGGTTTTGCTATCAATATTACTTATTTTAAGATCGCCCACATCATGACATTTCTGGAACATTTGAGATCAGATAAAGACAATAGGACAGAGACTTGAAACTAGGACTATCTCAGAAAACCCAGGTTTATGGTTATTGTAACACAATACCCACTGAACACCATGTAATTTATTTGGATTTCAGGGCTTGCTGTCCTGCCCCTCAGAGATCTCACCATCTTACCTAACAAATATTTTTTCAATAATTCAGAGTAAAATGGCCTGAATGCCTGTTGTCCACTCCTCCTGCATAACTCATCCAGGGAGTAGGGATCATTTAGGAAACTGTATCTTCTTTTCTCACCAAGCATGGAACCTTGCACTTGGGACTGTGTCCTAGCCATAGAAAAGGTAACAGCTCAGCCACACAACCAAGGACACTGAAGGTACCATCCATGCCCTCTCACAACTGACCAGGAGACTGTCTGCCCAGGAATCTGCTCAATCACATCCTTGAAAGGGTTTGTCTTTCCAAAAAGTCCTTAGTACTCATGGCTCTCCTCCCTTCTCTATTTCTTATTATTTTGAGTTGGTCCCTTTGATTTCAATCCCTCACCACTGTTTCCCCATGCATTGTAGCCACACAAAGTTGGGAACACAAAGCACAGGCTCCTTCTGTCACCTCTGAGGCATGCCGTCCAGGTGCATGCCTAGATAAGGAAAACATCCTGAAAAGCTCTAGCCTTTTCCCAGGGTTTTCTTTCTATGCCTCCAGCACTCAAGTGTTGGGAGCCGCTCTGTCTGGTTTCAGGAGTTGTAACTGCCCCCTGTGGCTAAGGCTGAGTGAGTGACCTCCGGACTGTGAGCCACTGAGGAAACAAAGCTTATCTCCCTGGCAAGAGTGATGCTTCTGCCATCTCTAGCCCCCAACACTTGGTCAGTTAGTCAGAGTCTATGGGTACGACCCCAGAGAGGAGGGGCAACCCAAGCAGACACGATCTTGTGGGTGGGCATCAAGAAAGGACTCAGTGGGGACTGCAGCAAAGTGAGGGCGAAGGACCCTCAAACCCCTGGCTATTTGAAATAGCCGGAGTCCCCTTTCCATCTGGGAGAAGAGCTTCCTAGCTCTAATCCACTTAAGCCTGAATCTTGATGGGGAGGTGGAGCAGCCCTCTGCTGGCTAGAGTGGTTCCGGGGTAATCAGGCATAGCAAAGATTTCATAAAATCCTGTGACGTCTGCTTTGCTAAGAGTGCTATCATCCATATGATAAGGGTCTGGGCAGGAAATGAGTATGTCTCCTAAAGTTTTTGCAACCCCTTACCTGACAGACACTGACTCAGATTAAGCCCTCAGATTTCTTTGAAATGTTATCTATTGTTTGATCCTTGCTGCTTGACATTGATTGATGAACTTTACCTGTATCCCTGTGTGTTACGAACCTAATAAAAAGCCACTGAGGCAAGGACTCGGGGCCCTTCTCCCATGATAGAAGCTAGTAGCCACCTTTCATCCCCAAGCAAATCATGTCTTGGTAGTATTATTTTCATCCATGGCAGATGGTGGGGGATCTGCTGGTGGAGACCAGCAGAGGGCTCCACACTTAGGGGGCTCCAAAATATACCCATACATCACCTCTTTCTGCTTTAAACCCTCATTTGTCAATTTCCGTGGTTTCTGAGTATTTCCTCAATGATTGCAGATGGAACAAAGCATTTCACCAATGTATGAGATGGCCATGTTAAGAGGATTCCAGAGGATTTCATTCCTCCTCATTTCCTCTTCATCTTCCCACCACACCTAGGCATCTCCAACTCTGAGCCTCATTCTCTACATGTGTAAATTGGAAATAACAATGATTATGTACCTGTGAGTCAAATGATTCACTGCAAAGTGCCTTTGAAAAATTGCACCCTTTTAACTATTACATATAAGAATTTGTAGGCAAAGCCTTTTTAACAGACAGGTCGGCCAGGAAGTTGTCTTGTTACTATAAGTAACTGCAACTCATCACTGGTTAAATAATGCACTAGATAAAAGCATTTGTATTTATCATAGCACTTCTCAGTAAAAAAAGAGTACTATATGTAGTTGAGAGTCTTTTATAACCTATTTCAAAGAGAGGAAGTATGCCCCTTCAAGAGACATGCTAGAGTGACCATGAATGGACACCATACTACCTTCTAAGAAGGGTGAGGCTGTTTTCTGCAGAATTTCTGTTTGCTGACAGGGGTGTGGAGGTTTACCCAGAACTGAATGGCACTGGGCAATCAAGGAGCCACTGGATATAGCCCTTGTAGTTGAGACCTCCTTCATATCCTCCCTGAAAAAAAGGCCAATTCTCTTTCCTAATACAGGTTCCATTGTATATATGAGGGTATATAATGGCTTTAAGGACCCTCAGATAATTAGCTCTCCCAGATTGTCCTGATGTGTCCCACTAACCTCACTTCCAGGTATAGTTATAAATGGAAAATGAAGATTGTATAAAAACAGTATATGGCAGCAGCCCAATTCCCCAATGAGATGGGCAAAATATCCTTTCAGATTAGCTCATTATCAAATAGATCTTCAAATCTCTATTCAGGGACAAGAATAAACCCAGTGTGCTGTTTTCTGTGTTCTGATGGGGTACAATGGCATAACACATTGTCTTACTGAATTTGTGAGGTTGTACTGTACTGTTTTAAAAGGCTTGGATGAGAGGGGTTGGGTTAGCAGGTTATATACACTTTTTGGAGCAGGCCCTTGTGTACAGCACCTTCAACAATAATATCGTATACAATGTATTTTTGTCATGCTAATTTCACCAGTGAACCTACCAGAGGTTTACTGTTTCCTGCCCAGGCCCTTCAAGAGAGAAGTTTACAGGTGCTACATGGGGATTGGATGCATTCCTCTTCCCCATCACCCACAGCATTAGCCTGCTGCTTCTACGGCTCTTCACAATACCCATAAAAGCATGGATAATTGCTCAAATTCAATAAACGCTTCACACATGTTAACAGGATTTTTTCTGGCAGCCAGAGCCTCATCATGAGATTTAATTTCTCTTTCTCTCCAACCCCTGGCCCCATTGTAAGCAGCCCATGAAATGCTTGCCACACCCTTCCATTTGCGTGGGCTTCCAAAGGTAGCTTGAGCATGCTCATTTTCCTGAGCCCCCCAACAGGCACACAATGGTGTTGTGCTGTGCGATGCCAGGAATTTCCCAACGCGCTTATGAAACTATGTCCCAACTACTTTATAGTTGGCAAAGTTTACATCCAAAAAATCATCCAAAGAATTGTGTCATCTCCAGGAGCAATAATACTCAGTACATTGTAAACTTTCCATTCATAATTTCCATATCAAATGCCCAGAACATATATGTATACAGTCATTCTCTCTTTCCATCTCCAAAGCCAATTTAAGTTCTGAAAAATTTTGAGAAGGAGGGAGGTGTCATTATTTATGCTATTGGGTTGGTCAAAAAGTTCATTTGTTTTTTTCCATAAGATGGTTCTACTAGTTCTTAGTTGTCATTAGCTTCATTCTAAACTATTATGTTAGATTGTATTGTGACGACTATCATATCAGTATGCACTTAAAATTATCAAAGGTGGTGAATTTTCGTGTAGCCATTTTAATATTGAAGAAGGAAGAAAACAAGCAACATTTTTGGTATATTATGCTTTATTATGTCAAGAAAGGTAAAATTGCAACTGAAACACAAAAAAGATTTGTGCAGTGTATAAAGTGCTGTGATTGATTGAATGTGTCAAAAATGGTTTGAGAGGTTTCATACAGGAGGTTTCTTGCTAGATGATGCTTCACAATTGGGTAGACCAGTTGAAGTTGATAGCGATCAAATAGAGACATTAATTGAGAATAACTAATGTTATGCCACATGGGAGAGAGCTGATATACCCAAAATATTCAAATCAATAAAGTTATTGATGAAAATGAAAAATGTGTCTTTTATTTAATGAAAAAATCTAAGCTAACTTTTTGGCCACCCTAATATTTTTAAAAGATTTAGGAAAAGAAAACGATAAGTTTATTATAGTTCAATATAAATTCTAAAGCAATTCAGAATCAAGTAAAGAACAAAGTCCTTCCAGGGGGCAGAGCCCTGACAGGGGGTGCACCCAGTTGCAGTCCTTTCCCTGAGTGTGCACGCTGTGCTGGCAGGTGCATGTGTGTGCTTGCATTTCCACACTCATGCATGCAGGTGTGAGCACTTGTGCTTGTTCACATGTGTGTATGCATGTGCACTTCTGAGTGCGGGGCAGGGAGTTTTACCAGCTCTGTCCCCTTCAGGAACCTCATTTCCCGAGGGGTGGACACTGCCAGTCAGTGCTCTTCCTCCTTGGCATTTTCTGTGTCTCCCCAAAGATCTTCCAGAGCCCCTGCTGTGAATATGGGCCATTTCCAATTTTTCACTCCCATCATTGTATTAAAGAGGACATCTGCATCCATAAATCTTTATTTTTTAGAATATGTCGCTAGAAGTAGAGATTCTCAGTCTAATATAAACACAATTTTAAGGTATTGGGGTCAGTTCCCTACATCCAAGTCATCTTGTTCACTTTGAGCCTTGTTTGGGACAGCAGGGTTGCTAAGACCTAGGGGAGTGGGGGAGGGAGGGAAGAGGAGGAGATAAATGTACATGGGGGTGACGCGCCCAGCTGAAGGTCCCATCTATCCTGCCTCTGCTTTGTCTCATGTCCCCACACCAACCCCTAACCCACACCAGCCCCACCCTGCTCCATAACTCAACTCAGCTGAGTGGCCTGGCCCTGCAAATTCTGGCCTGCCCCTTCTCCCTCACACTGTAGAGACCCTTCCTCTCTGTCAGCAAAGCAGATCTAGGGTGGCTCCACCAGTCACAGGAACTGCCATGGACATGCTCTATCCAGGTGAAGTGCTCAGTTGCAACAACAGGACCTGCTTGAGCTTGTGTGAGCAGAAGGTAACTTACAATGGGCTCCCTGGAAGGTGCCAGTAGGTCAGAGCATCAGGGTGGAAGATTTGGGGCAGGCCACAGCACCCAATCCACAGAGATCCTCCAGCAGTGACCTCTGCCCTGGCCCTGTGCCAGCCCCTGGCCCTCATACCCAACACATCCAGCTCCTGTGAGTGGGGCTTTGCTCAGTGGGGATGAGGGAATGAACCCTCATCTCCTTCAAAATCAGGTCAAGTGGAGTCCATTGGTCTGAGGCAGCCACGAGAGACCATGGTCAGTGAGATATCTCTTGTCTGCTCAGAGATGGGACCCCCTACTCCAAGCAGAGAACATAAGTCCTTGAGGTGGGGTTTACCAGGCTCTCCCTGGAGGTAGAGAGGGAATCCCCTAATGGCAGAGACAGCCAGAGAGAGGAGAGAGGAGGGCATTTTTGTGGATGGCAGTGTTCTAACCTAGTTTAACGTAAGCCACAGACTCAGAGAAAGCGCTCTTTAATACACAGATCTAATAAAGAACTGATATCCAAAAATATTTAAAAATAACTCCAAACCCTCAACAATAAGAAAACAAACAACCCAATTAAAAAATGGGCATAGGTTCTGGACAAACACCTCACCACAGAAGCTACACAAACTGCAGGGGATTGAGGGAGATTGTGATGGGAATGGAGTGGGTGGAATGTACACTTATGTGCTCCCAGGACCAAATACAAATGACAACTAAATTACAGAGCAATCAACCTGAGTAACCACATGAAGACTAGTGGACAGAAGTCATAAGAAGAAGGGATCTCCCCCACATATTACAGGAGAAGCCATGTCCCCTATGGCAGGAAGGATGGAGACATAAAGATGGCTGGCCCAGCCTCAACACATGGTGGTACAGAACCCACAGGAATATCTCAGCTTCAAAGCCTTCCCCTGAGGAGCAAGGAGTCTCAACCCTATGCGAGGTTCCTTGCCCAGAACTCCAGAGCCAGGAAGAGGCACCCACATAACATGTGGCTATAAAAATCAGTGGAAATTTCATCTGCCAGGGAGAAACAGAAGGTCCTGGTAGAAAGCCAGGTAACCTCCTCTTAAAGGGCCAGTGAACAAAATCTCACTTCTAGGTACTCATCTCTGGCTCTGGCAGAGAGACAGTGGCCCAAAGCAGACTTCAGTCATACAAGGAGAAGGCTGCCAACATCCCTTGATGAGTCCATCTCCCACACAACCCACAGATGCCATCTATGCTGGGCCTAGCATTCCCCTCCATAAGGCATCAGCCTGGTGGAATGCATTACCCCCAACCTCCTGACTCCTGGTGGCCCCACCCTACCAAGTTTGTGCCCTAAGAAATATTCATCTGGCTGTGGATAGTCTGGGCCTGTGATGCAACTTTCTCAGACAGCTCTGGAAGAGGTCTGGGAAGACTCAGCAGATGGCATAGGGCAGGGAGAGACTGAGTATTGCAGCTCTGGGGTAAGGGCCATTTTTTCCTCACACACCTGACTGGTACTATCATTTCTGTGCAGATCCCTCCCACCTTGTGGCCAAATCTTCATCTGTTTTAGTCTGATGAACTCTGCTGGCCTCACCCTTATGACTCATGAAGATCCCACCCCACCACAAAGTTCCAAAGGCTTCAGGCATGTGGCAGTGGGACTTAGAGTACACTGAGAATTGTGTTGACTGGCTTCAGGTGTCGAATTTGAATCAGTGAACACCACTGGGAACCACCACTGCCCCTACCTTGTGACTTACTGAGAACCTAGTCATACAACACAGGTATTGCCAGAGGCTCTTTCAGTGACTGAGCCTAACAGGCTGATGGCAGGCAGACACAGATCTTGGGTTTCCTGGATCCTTATACAGACCTGTGCCCAGGCTTTTTACTGGTAGAAGCTGGCTTTGGTATGCAGTGTGGCTATTTCAATGTGCACCCAGGCCTAGCAGAGGCAGCTATCAACTGTGGATCACTTTATACTGGGTTGGCAAGACCCAGTATAGGTAGCCCAGGGCCATTTACAGGCAGCATTTGACACTGAACTGCACCAAAATGCCCCCCAAAGCCCACAGAACCAACACATCCAGTGACAGGCTTCAGACCACAACAGAGCACAGCTCAAGTAGCTCCACAAATGGCACACCCAATGGGATATCTTGGCATGCATCAGGCCCTGCTTGGCCAAATCTGATTTGTGAGGTCAGTCCCAGCACAACAACTCGTACATCATAGTAGGAGTGGATCCTTGTAGTCAGCCAGCCTAAGGGTCAGTTCCACCCATGCATGGGACAACAGCAACCAAGAATCAACTACAACAAAGGGCTCCCATAACCCATAGAAGGAACATTCTGGAGCCCTTAGCCCAGGTGATCAGGGAGACTGCACCACTGAGCCCTATGGAACACTATTACATAAGGCCACCTTAACTAGCCTGGAAGGCATGGCAGATCTACCTAATATACAGAACCAAATACAGAGAGCCAAAATGAAAGACAAAGAAACATGCCTCAAAGCAAAGAACAGAGGAAATCCCCAGAAAAAGAACTAAATGAAATGGAGGCAAGCAATATGTCAGACACAGAGTTCAAAACAATGGTACTGAGGGTTCTCAAGGAATTTAGAGGAAGAATGAATGGAATCAGTGAGACATTAAGCAAAAAAAAAAAATGAAATGAAGTCAGAAATGAAGAATATAATATCTGAAATAAGGTATACACTAGAAGGAATCAACAGCAGTTTAGGTGAAGCAGAAGAATGAATCAGCAATTTAGAGGACAAAATAACAGAAAACACACAAACACAACAACACAAGGAGGAATTAATTTTAAAACATCTAAGGGACCTTGGGGACAAAATCAAGCATAGCAACATCTGCACAATAGGAATACCAGAATGAGGAGGCAGAGAGAAAGGGGTCAGGAACCTGGTTGAAAAAATAGTGGCAGAAAACTTCCCTAACCTGGTGAAGGAAAAAGAGACACAAGTCCAGGAAGTGCAGAGTCCTAATCAAGTTGAACCCAAAGAGGTCCACACCAGACACAACATTAAAATGGCAAAGTTAAAGACAAGGAAAGAATATTTAGACGAGTACTAGAAAGACAATTAACTACAAAGGGGCTCCCATAAGACTGTGAACTGATTTCTCAACAGAGACACTTCAGGTCAGAAAGGACTGATATGAAATATTCAAAGTGATGAAAAGCAAAGATCTACAACCAAGACTACTCTACCCAGCAATACTAACATTTCAAATGGAAGGAAAAATGAAGAGTCTCCCAGAAAAGAAAAAGCTAAAGGAATTCATTACCACACAACCAGTACTAATAGCAATGTCAAAAGAGAATTTTTTAGACAGAAAGGGGGAAAGGGTTTTTGGCAACAACTATAAAGGACACATGGACAAAACCAAGGGGGGTTGGAATCAGGGGAGGAAGGTGAGGATGGGTGGGGTGGGGGAAAGTGGGGGGGGGTAAATGCAGACAACTGTACTTGAATGACAATAAAATAATTAATAAAAATAAAAATGAAAAGAAGGGTAGAAAAAAGAGAACACAGTTATAAAGAATAAAATGGCAATAAATGGGTATCTAATTATAATCACTTTAAATGTAAAGAATTAAACACACCAATCAAGATACACAGGGTAGCTGAATTGATAAGAAAAGGAGACCCATATATATGTTATCTATAAGAACCCCATCTCAGAACAAAAGACACATATAAGCTGAAAGTAAAGGGATGGAAAAGAGATTTCATAAAAATGGAGATTAAAAAAACTAGGATAGCAATACTTATATCAGACAAAAGACTTTAAAACAAATGCTACCTATAAAGAGACAAAGAGGGAGTCTACAAAGTGATCTTTAAAAGGAGCGGGGAGAAATCCAATAAGAGGCAATAACCTTTGTAACCTTTTATGTACCCACAAGAAGAGCACCTAAATATATAAAGCAAATATTGATGGACAGTGAAGGAGAGATTAACAGTAATACAATCAGAGCAGTAGATTTTAACATCCCTTTGGCATTAATGAATAGATCTTCCAGACAGAAAATCAACAAGGAAATGGAAGTCTTCAATGGCACAGTAGTCCGAAAGGATTGCATTAATATTTTCTGTTTATTTTGCCCCAAAGCAACAGACGACACATTCTTCTCAAGTGCACATGGAATATTTTCCAGGATGGACCACATGATGAGACTTGTTTTGTATCCCAAAACAAGTCTCATTAAACTTAAGTAGACTGAAATCATATCAAGCACCTTCTCTGACCACAACAGTATAAAACTAGAAGTCAGTTACAAGAAAAAACTGAAAAACACACAAGCACATACAGGTGAAATAACATGTTTCTAAATAATGAATGGGTTAACAGTGAGATCAGGAAGAAATCAAAACATACCTTGAGGCAGTTGAAAATGAAAACACAACCACACAAAATCTGTGGGACACAGACAAAGCAGTCTTAAGAGGGAAATTCATAGCAATACAGGCTTATCTAAAGAAGAAAAAAATCTCAAATAAACAATCTAAGCTTACACCTAAAGGAGCCAGAAAAAGAGCAATGAAAGAAGCCCAAGATGATTAGAATGGAGGAAATAATAAAGATCAAAATGAAAAAGATAACATGGAATCTAAGAAAAAGTTACAAGAGTTCAATAAATCCAAGAGATGTTTCTTCCAAAGATAAACAATATTGATAAACCTTTAACCAGTTCATTTAGAAAAAGAAGAGAAAGGACTCAAATAAATAAAATCTAAAATGAAGGAACAGAAGTAATAACTGACACCATAGAAATACAAATGATTAAAGGAAATATTGCAAACAACTATATGCCAACACTTTGGCCAATCTGGAAAAAATAGATAAATTTCTAGAGACATTCAATCTTCCAAAACTGACTCAAGAAGAAGCATTAAATTGGAACAGACCAATTACAACTAATAAAATCAAAACAGTAATAAAAAAAACTCCCAGAAAACAAAATTCCTGGACCAGACTGCTTCACCAAAAGAAATCTACCAAATACTCAAAGAATTAAAGCCTATCCTTCTCAAAAATCTTCACAATAATCTAGAGAGGGAAAGAATTCCAAGCTCCTTTTATTGTAAATGGCTAGCACTCTCCTAATTCTAAAACCAGATAAAGACACTACAAATGAAGAAAATTACAGGCCATTATCCCTTATGAACATAGATACAAAAATCCTCCACAAATATTAGTAAACCAGATCCAACAATACATTAAAAAGATCATACACCACGATCCATTTGGATAAATTCTTGGGATGCAAGTTTGGTACAATATCTGCACATCGATTAATGTGATACAGCACATAAACCCAACAGAGGATTAAAATAACATGACTTTATCAACAGAAGTAAAAAAAAAAAAGCATTTGACAAAATTCAGCCCCCATTTACGATAAAAACTCTCAGCAAGGTGGGAATACAAGGAACATACCTCAACACAATAAAGGCCATATATGGCGAACCCACAGAAAACTTCATATTCAATGACAAAAACTAGAAATGTTTCCTTTATGATAACTAAACTCAGTAAAGTAGTAGTAAACAAAATAAATATCCAGAAATCAGTTGTGTTTTTATACACCAATAATGAACTACCAGAAAGGGAAACTAAAAGAGCAATACCTTTTACAATTGATTTAATAATCAAATACCTAAGAATAAATTTAACCAAGGATGAAAAGACCTGTACTCAGAAAATTATAAGACACAGAAAAAAGAAATGGAGATAAAGAAAATACAAATAAGTGGAAGTAGATACCATGTTCATGGATAAGAAGAATTTTCATTAAAATGTACATACTACTCCAAGCAATCTGTAGATTCAGTGCAAGTCTCATCATGATAACAATGCCATATTTCACAGAACTAAAACAAATGTTCCAAGAATTTATATAGAATCACAAAAGACCCCAAATAATGACAACAAACTTGAGAAAGACATAATAGAGTTGGATAAATCAGGCTACCTGATATCTGGCTATATTACAAGACCATATTAAGCAAAACAGCATGGTACTAAAATAAGGACAGACATATAGATCAATAGAACAGAATAGAGCACCCATAAATAAACACATGGTTATATGGTCAATAAATGTTTGACAAAGGAAGCAAGAACATACAATGGAGTAAAGAGTCTATTCAATAAATGGCATTGGGAAAATTGGATAGATATGTATAAAAGAAACGAAACTAGACCACCTTCTTACAACACACACAATAATAAACTGAAAATGCATTAAAAACTTAAATGTAAGACTCGAAACCCTAAAAATCCTAGAAGAAAACATAGGCAGTAAAATCTTAGCCATTTCCCATAGCAATATTTTTTCTGAATATATCCCCTTGGGCAAGAGAAACAAAAGAAAAATAAATAAGACTACATCAAACTAAAAAGTCTTTGCACAGCACAGAAAAACTTCAACAAAATGAAAAGACAACCCATTTACTGGGAGAACATATTTGCCAGTGATACATCTGATAATGGGTTAGTATCCAAAGTTTATAAAGAACCTATACAACTCAACACCAAAAAAAATAATATCCAATGGGTGAAGGATCTTATTGGACACTTCTCTGAAGAGGACATACAGATGGTTAAAAGGTATATGAAAAGATGCTCAACATCACTAATTATCAGAGGAATGTAAATTAAACCACAGTAAGGTATTTCATGCCTACAAGAATGGCTATTATCAATAAATCAACAAACAAGAGTTGGTGAGGATGTGGAGAAAATGAAACCCCACTGGTGGGAATGCAGATCAGTGCAGCCACTGTGGAAAGCAGTATGGAGATACCTCAAGAATTAAAACTGGAACTGGCTTGTGACCCAGAGATAGCACTTTTGGGAGTATATCAAAAGAAACCTGAAACACTGATTTGAAAGAATATCTGCACTCCCATATTCATTGCAGCAATACTTATAATAGCCAAGACTTGAAAGCAGCCCATCAGTAGATTAGTGGATAAAAAAGCTGTGATATATTTACACAATGGAATACTTCTTAGCCATAAAAAGAAGGAAATCTTACCTATTGTGATAGTGTGGATGGACCTGAAAAGTATTATGCTAAATAAAATAAGCCAGTCAGAGAAAGACAAATACCATATGATTTCATATAAGTATGGAATCAAATGAACAAAATAAACAAACAAACAAAATAGATACAGAACACAGACTGACAGTGGTCAGAGGGGAGGGTAGTTGAGGGGCTAGGTGAAAAAGTTTGAGGGACTAAGCAAAAAAATCATAGTCACACATAGCAGTAAGGTGAGTACCAGAGGGAAAAGTGGATGTGGATAGATAAAGAGGTTAAAGGTAGGATAAATAGTGACAGGAGACAGCTTTGAGTGATGAACACACAATATTATGTACACATGATGTATCAATATTATAGAATTGTACAATTGAAACCTATATAATTTTATTAACTAATGTCATGCCAATATAATCAATAATGATTTTTTAAATAAAAAATAAAATGGAACTTTATGACATGGCTTTAATATTTTGGACCTTGGTCTTCTTAGAAACTATTATATCTACAAAATTCAAGTGTTGTTCCTTTGTTTGCAAATGAAGTGACCAGCTTTGGAAGCACATTTTTTAAAAATCCTATCCCTATTAATTGAACTTTCACATGTCTGTGAATCAATTGCAAGTTCCTACACTAATTCTCAATGTGTAAGAATGAAGAATATGGACTTTTGGCCAAGATGGAGGTGTAGGTAGATACACTGTGCCTCCTCACACAACTAAAATAGGGACAGCAACAGTTTAGAAACAAAAAAACAACCAGTACTGACAGAAAATTGAACTGTATGGAAGTCCCACAACCAAGGAGTTAAAGTAGACACATTCATCCAGACTGGTAGGAGGGGTTGAGTCAGGGAGCCAGGACAGAGAGGGGTCATGGCAAAAAGAGAGGTGGCTGGTAGACCCCTGGCGTGCAGGTGGCAGCTGGCAGACCCAGCGAGGCAGCAGATTGTGGAGGGGCACAGCGCACAAGGAGGCTGGTGGACTGGGTGGTCTCACATGCATGCACAGATAAACCAGGCAAAACTGGGGAGTGAGACAGACCACACAAGCCAGGGTCCTAGTGTGGAGAAATAAAGCCTCAAAACACTGATTGAAAACACCTGTGGGTTGAGGCACTGAGAGGAAGAACTCTCAGCCTCACAGGAGAGTTTGTTGGAGAGACCCACAGGGTCCTAGAATGTACACAGACCCATCCACACGGGAATCAGCACCGGAAGGGCCCAATTTGCTTGGGAGAAGCAGGGGAAGTGACTGAAATCAGGCAGAGAGCGGAGCAATGGCCATTGTTCCCTCTCAGACCCCTGCCCCACCTATAGCATCACAGCCCAGCAACTGGCTTGCCCTGCCCTAGTGAACACCTAAGACTCCACCTCTCACTATGTAATAGGTGCATCAAAACAAAAGAAAAATGACCCAAACAAAAGAACAGATCAAAGCTCCAGAAAAAAATACAACTAAGTGAAGAAGAGATAGCCAATGTATCAGATGCACAGTTCAAAACACTGATAATCAGGATGCTCATAGAATTGGTTGATTTTGGTCACAAATTAGATGAACGAATGAAGGCTATGCTAAGTGAAATAAAGGAAAATGTACAGAGAACCAATAGTGATGGGAAGGAAACGGACTCAAATCAATGGAGTGGACCAGAAGGAAGAAAGAAACATCCAATCAGAAAAGAATAAAGAAATGAGAATTCAAAAAAATGAGGAGAGGCTTAGGAACCTCCAGGACATCTTTAAACGTTCCAACATCTGCATTATAAGGGTACCAGAAGGGGAAGAGGAAGAGCAACAAGTGGAAAACTTATTTGAACAAATAATAAAAGAGAACTTGCCCAATCTGGCAAAGGAAACAGACTTCCAGGAAGTGCTGGAAGCTCAGGGAGTCCCAAAGAAGTTGGACCCAAGGAGGAACACACCAAGGCACATCATAGTTACATTACCCAAGATTAAAATGAAGGAGAGAATCCTAGAAGCAGCAAGAGAAAAGGAGACAGTTACCTACAAAGGAGTTCCCATCAGACTGTCAGCTGATTTCTCAAGAGACCTTGCAGGCAAGAAGGGGCTGGAAAGAAGTATTCCACATCATGAAAGGCAAGGACTGACATCCAAGATTGAACTGTCCAGCAAAGCTTTCACTTAGAATGGAAGGGCAGATAAAGTGCTTCTCAGATAAGGTCAAGTTCAAGGAGTTCATTATCACCTAGCCCTTATTATATGAAATGTTAAAGGGACTTATCTAAGAAAAAGAATATAAAAAACATGTACAGTAAAATGACAGCAAACTCACAATTATTAACAACCACACCTAAAATAAAACAAACTAACCAAACAACTAGAAAAGAAACAGAACCACAGAAATGGAGATCACATGGAGGGTTAGCAACAGGGGAGTGGGAGGGGGAAAGAGGGGGAATAGGTACAGAGAACAAGTAACATAGATGGTAGGTAGAAAATAGGCAGGGGGAGGGTAAGAATAGTATGGGAAATGTAGAAGCTAAAGAACTTATAAGTATGACACATGGACATGAACTAAAGGGGAGAAAAGTGGGTGAGAGAGGGTGTGCAGGGTGGAGGGGAGTGAAGGGGGGAAATGGGACAACTGTAATAGCATAATCAATAAAATATATTTAAAAAAAGAATGAAGAATACAATTTGGAATAAAGAAATATACTTGCCAGAGTTTGTGGATATGCCAAATAATATCTGCTTCTGTGGTGTTTTTATTTTAATGTTAAAAGCAGAAACACCTTCCTTACATTTGAGTGCACAAGGCCTGGGAGGACACCTTTCAGAAGTGTCATCCTCTTAGATGCCTCCCCTCTCCGTCTTGGCTGTGCTGTGTGCCAGACAGTACTGCCACTTGGGAGGGGGCACCTGGCTCATGCATTCACGTGTAATCACATTTTAGTGGCAGTGGTGCAAAGGTTAATTTCTTCATGAGCTCCAGTGATACACATGTTGGAAACAGAGAATTTTAAAGAGAAATGTTTAAATTGGTTTTGGTTGCAACTTCTTTTTTTTTTTATTTTATTTTAATTGTTGAAGTACAGTTTTCTGCCTTTTACTCCCATCCCAGCCTACCCCAGCCCTCCCCACCTCCCTCCCATTTCCACCCCCACCTTATTTTTGTCCATGTGTCTTTCATACTTGTTCCTGTAAACCCTTCCCTCTTTCCCCTGAAATTCTCTCCCCTCTACCCTCTGGTTGCAGCTTCTTGATGAGCTGTCCCCTTGTTTGATGAGCTCTTTGCTTCTCAGTTGCATACTAAAATGGAAAACAGAAGCCTGGAGAGTCCACTAGCCCCTACCAATTGTACACTTATAATAAAAACATCTTGAAAATTGAAAGAATATGAAAAATCTTGGTTTCTACTTATGGCAGAGACCTGTAACTCTCCATCAAAATCCTTCCTTAAGCGCACAGCTAGATACATTTTCCAATATCCCTTTCTGTTAGGTACGATCATGGGCCTAAGATTTCTGTAAGAGAATATAAGCAGAGACATCAGGCTTGACCAAAACATCTCTTATGTTTGATTCTCCATCCTCTTCCCCTTCCCATTGGCTGGAATGTTTATCTCCAGGCAGGTGACCAACCACCTTAATGTCAGGACTTTCCCAGCTTTATCCATTAAATTCTTACTTCTCAGGAAGCCCTTCCTTCAGTCCCTGGCAAACCAAGATGTTTGGTCACCCTATCTCAGGGCGACCTTGGAAGATCTACTTTGAAGATGGCAGAGCCACCATCAGTCCAGTGCCCCAAAAGACCATGTGGAGGACAGCTAAGTTGCTAAACTACATAATAGGACTGTTACTTGAACAAAAAAAAAAAAGAAATTTCATCTTATTGTGCCATTATATCTTATGATTTTTTTTACTTTACAAAATGTGGCCTAACCTGATAATCTCTAAAAGGAGAAAGCAGGGCTATGTCTAAGTAAAATCATATGAAATAAATTGTAGGGAAAATAAAACAATAAATAAAGACAAATAATGAACAGAAAGAAAGAAACAAGAGAGACAGAAATGGAGAGAGGGAGGGGAGGGAAAAAGGAAGGAAGGAAGTCAGGGTAATTTTTAAAAATTGATTTACAGATATTCAAAGTACCGTTTTCACAAGGAGAAGCATGTAACAAGAACTGACATCAGACTCCCAGTGCTGAGGAGAGAGAGGCCCGCTCCCATAGCTCTTCACACACACACTTAAGACAACAAAAGCCACGGTCAAAAGCAGAGAGCTGTGTGTCTCTTCACGAAGTGTTAATAATCAGTCAAGTTTACCACTAAAAGTACCATGTTTCTATTCCTTGAAGTCAAAAGCTGCAAACTGACAGCCTGCCAGGATGTGTCATTTACGTGCACAGTATTTTTGAACCTTGTAACTTTGAACATCTTTAGCTTAGGTAGGCATTTTACTTTTAGGCCACAGCATACTCCCCAAACACACACACACCTTTTCTATTAGATAAATTTTCCTAATGTGCATTTTAAAGCAACAGTTCATACCCTTTATTTGGTAACAACCATTTTCTCAATGAAATCTTTCTCGCTGGGTATCTGCATTATATGAGCAGATGAAAGAATTGCTGCTGTCTGCAGTGGAAGTGCAATTTCAGGAGCCAAGTGCTCTCCACCTCCCTTCAGCCCCTGAAGTCCATCGTCAGAATTCTCGGGCTTCTTAGAACACAGTGTGAAATCCCTTAGTCTAGATTACAACATTCTCCATCCAAAGAAGTTCCCCAACATTTTGGTGCTCGTGCAAAAGATCCCAACATCATATCTTGGCATTCCAAAGCTCTCCAAGATTTAGTCTCAAGTCACTGTGGCTTTATTAAAAGAACCTACCCTCTAGATAAATGGGATTATTTCCTATTTTTAAAATTTTTTAAAAAGTATTTCATTGTTGTTCAAGTACAGTTGTCTGCATTTACCCCCGACCATTCCCCCCAGCCATCCCCACCTCCCTCCCTGATTCCACGCCCCCTTGTTATTGTCCATGTGTCCTTTATACTTGCTCCTGAAAACACTTCCCCCTCCCCGCCCATTTCTTATTCTCTAAACATATCCAGCTTTATACCCCAAGCTTCATACCCTTTCTCCAGAATCGCTTTTGGATTTCTGTGCACTCTTACCTACCATACCTAATTGCCATCTCCTTCCAGAAGCATCCCCTTATCTCTCCAGCTATAAACACTCTTTGTTTTTCCTCTGTCACTCTGCAGCAGCTTTTACGGAATTGCACAGTCTGCTGAGTAACATGGTTACTTGCGAAAGTCGTGCCATCTTATCTCCTTTGCAAGATAGAAAGCACTTTGAAGAACAGTGGTAGAGATGTATAGCTATCTGTTGAAATCTAGTCTTCACTGCCCTGAAGAAATCAGAAGCTAGATGTGTGTGGAAGCTATATTTCCCAGCTTCCCTTGCAGTTACGTGAATCTGTGTTACTATATTTTTGCTAATGAATAGTGAGGTAAGATGATGTCTGCAACTTCTAGATCTATTTAAACCTAAAAATGTGCTTTCCATTTTGTTTTCCCCTGTGCCACAAGCTGGATCCCAGATATCCTGGATCCAAGCATAAACTGTTTGACAGGGCATAATGTTCTCAATGATGACAGACCAAAATGATGGAAAGAAACCGAGTTCCTGAATGACTGTGAGCACAGCTTCTTTGCCGACCTGGACCACTCATCTCAGATTTGTTTGTGGGAAAAAATAAGCATCTTCTTTCTTTCTGCCATAGTCTTTGGGGGCTTTCCTGTTAGAGCAGCTTAGCCTTGGCAATAGCACAGACAGATCCCATCCTATGTTTCTGTCCGTTTTCCCACATCTACTAGATAAAGTTCTCAAATGTGTCGAACTACCACTCTGACAATTTTACATTGAATCTAATGATATTAATTACAATGCATTATGTGGAAAGTGCTGCTTATCATTTTAACTGATACTGTTCATCCATATAAAAGTCTTACATTTGTCGATTGATGGCTTTGTTCTGATGTGTACTCCTCAGTTCCTGAGAGTGAATGAGTGATCTGGTACATGAGTTAACAAACACAAAGAGACTTGGAGAAAGGTCCTATCAGACATAATGCTTTCTGGTTTCTTTTCATGCCCATAGTTATCTCTATGCCCTGTGTAAGGTGCCTCCATCAGCCTGGTTTGGGGCTCACATTATTGTCTCACTTCCCTGTAAACCAGAGAACATTTGCCTACAGTGGGATGTGGCCTAGGAGTTACTACTTGGCCTAATCAGCTGTCAGAGCAAATAATACCCTTTTAATATATGGACTGTGATGATGATAATAAAGGATATCAGAAAAAAAGTAACAGAATTAAAAGGACACCAAAACCACTATCAAGAAGTCTGAAGGAGCCCTGGCCAGGTGGGGTGGCTCGATAGGTTGGAGCATGGTTCATACACACCAAAAGGCTGCAAGTCCACTCCTCGGTCAGGAAATATACCTCGGTTATGGGTTTCATTCTCAGTAGGGTAGTGTGTGGGGGGGAAACCTATCAATATTTCTTTCTTACATCAATCTCTCTCTCTCCCTTTCTCTCTAAGATCAATAAACATATCCTTTAATGAAGAGTACAAGAAAAAGAAGTGAGAAAAATATTGAAAATATTGCCCACAAGTCTACAAAAACAAAAAAAAAAAACAAAAGGGATAAACTGACGGCGGCCTTCAGTCTTTGCTCCCCTGGGCTTCTGCATGGCACTCTCCAGATTTCCCTCCAGCCTCACTGGTTATAGCTGCTCAGTTTCTTTTGCTGTTTTTTTCTCTTCACCCAGATTCCCTGCCCCTAGAGTATACCAGGACCCCACTGTTGGTCACTACACTTTTCTAAATATACACAATAACTTGAATGTGTGTGTATAAATCATGTCTCTTAGATTTAAATCATCCATCTACTAAAACCTCCCAAAATTTTAGCTCAGCCCATGCTTCTAAGCCCAGTCTTCTGAAAACTTATATATTCAACTTGTCTACTCAACCTCTCTACCTAGAGGTCTAATGGCCATCTTGAACTTAACGTGTGCCGGACGAACCTGTGATCTATCCCCATCACACAACCCTCCTCCATCTGTAGTCTCCCCATGTCAGTCGATGACAAGTTCATCCTTCTGTCATTACCACTGTGACTTCATTTCCTCACATTTTCCCTCTCAGTTGTTCATGTCCATAGGTTTTCTTGCAGTTTTTTGAATTTGCCAAGAAGTTCCCACACTTCCCAGGGCATTGCCCTACCTGTTCTCTGCCTGAAAATATCCTCCAGATATCACACAGCCAGCCCCTTCCTTCCTTCCAGGTTTTGCTCAAATGTCACCTTTTCAGACGAGACCTACCACAAGTACCCTATTTATAATTGCAACTCACAGCATTCTCAGTCCAGAGAATGCTCAGTCAGAGCAGTTGCCTTGCTCTGATTTTTCAGTATTGCTTACCATGCTCTAACATACTATACAATTCACTTATGTATTATAACCATTTTTATATCTGTTTTTCACAATGAGAATTTAAGCTTCATATAGGCAAGGACTTTGTTTTGTTGACTGGGATGGCCCGAGTCTCTAAAATGCTTCCTGGCATGTTGTAGATAACAAGTTATATTTGTTAAATCAGCAAGCAAATGTTTACTGAACACCTACTTTATGCCAGGCATTCTGCCAGACCTGAACAGCAGATGTGGGCCTTGCACTTCTGGAGTTTATAATCTAGTTGTGAGCTACAAAAGAACTGCTCTGAGGAACTCAGATTGCTACATATTGTTTATGGAAACAGGAAAAGAGGGTATATAACCAACTCTCTGAAATACAATGTAGGTACGTACTACAGAGAGAGGTTTTCAGAGGGCCAGCCTTTCAGAATAGCCTGCAGAAGACCTCGCTAATTCAGGAAGACACAGAGAGGACACAAACAGCGGCTCCCACTCCCCAAAATAAATTATGCTCTCTATAATATTGATAAAGGCCCTGCAAAGCGAAGATCATGCACTAAATCAGGAGCCCACGGAGTCCTGTCAGATGAGGAGAATTTAGCTTAGATGAACCATGGAGGGTTTTCTCTTAATGTTTTCAATTTTTGGTATGTGTTTTTGGAGAGGGGTGTTCAGGACAGGAATGCACTACAGAGCAGTAAGGATCCACGGATCTGTTAGTGAGGATCCCTACATTGTTGAACTGGGGAGTTCTGACATCAGAGCTTGCAAGAAGACCTAGGAAGCTGGAAGGCTATATATGAAAGCTAGCAAATCCTATAGTCCCCCCCACACACACCTACTCAGTCCTCCTGTCAGCTCAGGAGCAGAATCAGGGTTGCAGATGGGGTGATGGGTTTTGTAGACTAAAGGTGGCCACATATAAGACATCTCCACTTTTACTATTGGATGTGTATATGACATACCTTTTTTTTTTTTGTAAATTGCCATCTTAATATAATTTTTGAAGGAATGCTGGTTTCTTTTCTCAGATATTCCCAGGGGACCTGTGAAAGAAGTCTCTGATAACTGGCATGAAATTAATTATCTGGAGAAAGTTACCTGAACAAATGCACTGACTGAAGTGTAACACAACCCCAACTGCAAGATAGAGACACAGTCCTGATGCAAGGAGTTGTGAAAGTCCCAAGACAGGTAGGAAAGTGTGCTATTCCTTCTGAACTCCATATCACCAGAAAAGGCATTGCTACTGCAAGAGGCCACCCAAGGGAC
>PVKM010014633.1:0-28797 GCA_004027735.1 Carollia perspicillata
TCAGACTTCCATACAGTTAGATTTTCTATCAGTTCTGGGTATTTTTTGTTTTTAAGCTGTTGTCCTTCTTTTGGTTGTGCGAGGAGGCATAATGTGTCTGCCTACACCGCCATCTTCTCACCTCCCATTTTAAATGAGAGCATTGCTGGGTAGTATAGTCTTGATTGCAGGCCTTTGCTTTTTATTACTTGAAATATTTCTTGCCATTCCCTTCTGGCTTGTAGTGTTTCTGTTGAGAAATCAGCTGATAGCCTTATTGGGGCTCCCTTGTATGTTACTAGATATTTCTCCTTTGTTGCATTTAAGATTCCCTCTTTGTCTTTAAATTTCGTTATTTTAATTATAATGTCTTTGAGTGGGCCTCTTTGGATTTATCTTCATTGGTACCCTCTCTGCTTCCTGGATTTGCATGAATTTTTTACTCATCAAATTAGGGAAGTTTTCTGTTATTACTTTTTCAAACAGGTTTTCTATCCCTTGACCCTGTTATTCTCTTTCTGGTATCTCTATGATGTGAATGCTATTGTGTTTCATGTTTCCTGAAGCTCCCTTAAGCCCTCTTCATTCTTTTTTAGTCTTTTTCCATTTTGTTGCTGTCTGGGTTTTTTTTTTTTTTTCTACCTTGTCCTCCAGTGTGGGGGAAACTCTGCGCAAGTCCCCCTGTCCACCACGGATGAAAATAATACTACCAAGCCATGATTTGCTTGGGGAGGAAAGGGCTAGTCTCTCAAGGGAGAAAGGCCAGGACTCCTTACCTCAATGGTATTTATTAGGTTTGTAACAAACAGGGATACAGGTAAGGCTCATCAATCCATGTCAAGCAGTGAGGGTGAAACAATAGATAACAGAACTCTGAGGGCCTATTTTGAGTCAGGGCCAGATAGCTAAAGAGCCATAAAACTTTGAGGAACAAACTCACTTCTTGCTTGGACCCTTATTTAATTGAGAGCATTCTAAACAAAAGCAGATTTCACAGTATTTTATATATTCTTTCATATGGGAATCACCCCAGAAACTGCTCTAGCCAGCAGAGGGATGCACCCCATCCCCGTCAAGATTCAGGCTTAAGTGGATTAGAGCCAGGAAGCTCTTCTCTCAGAGCTCCTCCCAGATGGAAAGGGGACTCAGGTTATGTTAAAATAGCCAGGGGGTGAGGGTCCTTCACCCTCACTTTGCTGCAGCCCCCAAGTCCTTTCTTGATGGCCTTCCACTGATCGTGTCTGGTTGGGTTGCCTCTCCTCTGAGGGATTGTACCCATAGACTCTGACTAACCGACCAAGTGTTGGGGACTAGATATGGCAGAAGCAGTGCTCTTGCCAGAGAGATAAGCTTTGTTTCCTCAGTAGCTCACAGTCCGGAGGTCGCTCACTCCACCTTAGCCATGGGGAGTGGTTACAACTCCTGAAGCCAGACAGAGCAGTTCCCAACACTGTAGCTTGCCCATTCAATTGTTTGCTTCATCTAGCCTGCTTTTAATTTCTTCTAACAGATTCTTCATTTCCTCCAAGCTCTTATTGATAGTTTCTATGTCCTTTTTCATGCTGTGTAGTTCCAAGTAAGTTCCTTGTAGCTTCCATGGAGTTCTTTGTAGTTCTCTCTCAATTCCCTGAACAACCTTATAACCATTACTTTGAACTCAATGTCTAACAGTTTTCTTGCCTCGATTTCATTTAGCTCTCTTTCTGGGGGTTCCTCATTTATTTTTGATTGGGGGTTATTTCTTCATCTCCCCATTTTAGGTGACTTATCTCATTTGTTTCTATATATCATATTGATCTGCTTTGACAGGAGTCTTCATGGTGTGATCTTCTGTGGCAGGAAATCTGTAGGACTCAGTGGTGCAGTATCCTTGATCTCCTAAGCTGGATATTCTTGGGATTCCCTTCATGCTATTTTTGTGGACTCTTGGTTGTAATTGGGTTTTGGTGGTTGTTGGATCATCCTTTGGTGGTTCCTCCCCTCTGGCTGGCTGACTGAGGGCCACACCATCCACCATATCTTGTATGCTGTTGTACAAGGGCTGCCAGAACAAAACCAAACAACCCGGGACACAAACCCACACCTGCAAAAATAACCACAACCACACTATGAACAACAAATGAACAAGCAGTAATATGGATATAAAGAGATTGAGATTATTATAGAAAGGGAAAAATAAATGTGTGATGACTAACTGAAAGAAAAATTATTTTGAGAGGGTTGGAGGGGGAGAATAATAGTAGGGAATAGAAATAAGGCAAAGAAATAAATAATAGAGATTTTACATCATAAATGAAAAAGAGAAGGAAGAACGCAGGTTGGAGAAGGGGAGAGTATAGTATTAAGTTTAAATTTTTTTTAAATATAGTAAAAAAATATAGAAAAAATATAGTAAAAAAAATAGGAACCAAATTGGAGAAAAAGATCTACCACAGCAATATCAGCAAAAGAAGAGGAAAGCTTAATATAGGTGAAATGGGAATAAGGAGCAAAAGAGAAAAAAAGAAAAGCTTATGAGATGTTGCAGGGGTGCCCAACCCATTGCCCATGGGCCACAAGCACCCCAAGGTGACCATGAATGCAGCCCAACACAAAAATCATACATTTACTTGAAACCTTTTTTTTTTTGCTCATCAGTTTTCATTAGTATCTGTGTAATGTGTGGCCCAAGACAACTCTTCATCTTCCAGTGTGGCCCAAAGACATAAAAATGTTGTACACCCCTGGTCTAGAGGAAACAAAAGTGATTTTGAGATGATAGAAGGAGAAGGAATAGTTAAAGTGACGAATGAGAATCAAGCTAAGATCAGTAAAAGTTAAAAAAAGTTAAAATAAAAGAAGACAAGTGAAGAGGGAGGGAAAATGGAATAGGAGAAGGGAACATTAAAATTTGATATTTGGAATACAAAAATAGTGAAGATCTAGAAATAAAATTTTAAAAATGCCTGAACAATCACCATGTCAATAACAAATAAGCAAAGATTGATAAAGGTGAAGATAGAATAAAAGTATTTCAAGAATGGAAAAAATGTAAGATGACTAATGACAAAAATGATTTTGAGATGCTGGGGGGGGAATAGTAAGAGTATAAAATAGAAACAAGTAATGGCAAGAGAAAAAAATAAAATTTAAAAGAAAAATAAGAGGAAGGAAGGAGATAAAATGGAGTAAAAGAAGGGAGAAGCAAAATATGAGCTTGGAAGTAAACTAAAATATAAAAAACTAGTGAAATAACAGGCACAAACTTGAAGGGAAAGAAATGGGTGTTAAAAAGCTATGCAGGAGGGGAAATAACACAAATCATAAAGAAGACTATGGTGGAATTCATCTCAATAGAATCTAGTATTTACTACTGTGTTCTCTTTTTGGATCTGCCCCTGATAATGTCAGATGGTGTCCTAGTATGGTCCTAGGCAATCTGTTCAAGACTACAAGTGATCTACAGTCTGTGGCTGTCTGCTTCAGATTTGGCTGTTCCTTGATTTTCTGCCCTGTCAGCTTTCCATCAGCCCTGGGCCAAGGAGTGGTTCAATTAGTGACCTAAGAGGACTTCCAGTACCTCCTCCACTTGCCTTCAGAAGGGGCCTCTGGTACAATTTGGAGGGTGGAAACCCTGTGTCACCCTGGGGGAGCACTATTCAGTCTTCAGGGAAGATGATGGGAGTGTTTCCCGGCCCCACCCCCACCTGTCTTGATCTGTCCCAGATTCTTTCCAATTATGTATGGTTTCTGGTGAATTAGCTGTCCATTTCCTGTTAGGGGTCTATATGTGTAAAAAGGGCACCTCTCTCCTGCTTGGAAGACAGCAGCTCTGTCTAGGTGAGGAGGCTGTGTGGAGCCCTGAACACCCCTTGTTGTGCCTGTCTCTAATCTCTTGACCCTGATCCTGAGGAACAGTGTAGCTTGTAGTATCTGGTAAAAGGGCCCTTTCAGAGCTTTTTTCTTCTTTTCCCTGTGTAAATGCACCCTTCAGATGGCTCTTGAGCCTGGCCTCACTGATTTTCAGAGTCTGTAATCCCACAGGTGGGGGTTGGGCTCACCTGTCTGCAAGAAGACCTACCCAGTTGCAGCCAATCTCAAGCTTTCAGCTCTTAGCCATCCAGTCCCTAGCCTGCCACTATCTTGCTGGAGACTCAGCCCAAACTCTTCACTCTGTATGGTCCTCTTCTCACCAGCTAGGCTAGGTTGGGTCCCATAATCCCTTCAGTGTTACTCTATTCCTTTGAGCTCTTTGTTTGCAGGGCCTCTGTGCATGCATGCATGAACATGTAAGCACTAGGCCCATGCCAAGTCTCAAGTCTCACCTCAGCTCCTCTTTTAAGAGTTTCTGTGTGACCCTCACACTGCAACCCAAGCCTTGGCTGTCCTGTTCTCCATGTGTTCCCCCTCCCCCAATATCACTGTCTCTTTTAGTCAGGGCTGACCACAGCCTGTCAGAGCCTCCGACAGTTTTAGATAGAGTTTCTCTCTGGAGTTTTCCTGGATGGTGCTGAGAAGGGCATGACAGCACGCTGGGTCAGTAGCAGTAGGGTGCACTTACTACACTTGCCACACTTGCTGCTCCCTCTAGTGGCTCTCAGCCTCAGGTGGGCTGGCTCCTCTCTGTTCCTGGGACTCACAGCTCTCAAAGCCCTCCACAGTCACCCAGAATCTGTGCAGCCAGAAGTGATGGGCTGGGCTGTGGCAGTGGCAATTGTTCTGCTAGGATATCCCAGGCCCTCTGATGTCAAATTCCCTGCAGGTGTGCAGGCTCTTGCCACTCACGCATTACACTCCTCATACTCTTGTCCACACACACACTTACACACACTCTCATTCACTCTCCACTGGGTTTTAGAGTTGGTTGCTCTGTGGCCCAGCTACAAGATAAGTCCTGGGTCTGGAAGCAAGTAGACAAAGCTTCCATCTTGGATCTTCACCCACAAGTGGAAGTACATTTGATGTTTCTTATAACACTGGTTTACTGGTAACAAACTCATTTAGCTTTGTTTCTCCTTCAATTTTAAATGATAGCTTTGCTCATTAAAGTAGTCTTGGTTGTATGTCCCTGCTTTTCATTACTCTGAATGTTTCTTGACAATGCCTTCTGGCCTGCAAAGTTTCTGTAGATCAATCAGCTAGCTGATAGTCTTATGGGAGCTCCTTGTAGATAACCAACTGTCTTTCTCATGATGCTTTTAAGATTCTCTCTTAGTTTTTAACCTTTCCCATTTTAATTATGATGTGTTTTTGTGTGAACTTCTTTGGGTTCATGTTATTTGGGATTTTCTGTGCTTCTTGGACTTGTGTGTCTCTTTCCTTCACTAGGCTGGACAAAGTTTTGGTCATTATTTCTTCAAACATGCTTTTGGTACCTTTCTCTCTCCGTCTTCTCCTTCAACCAGGAAGCTCTTGAAGTGCTTACTGTTTCCAAGACTGAAAAGTATATGCCCTCATGGTAAATTGACATATATTCATATTTTTTACAAGTTTTGTCCAGCAGCCTACTCAGCGGACTTCATATCAACCACCATTGTATCATGTGTGGCTTCCTTCAGTTCTGGCTGAATTTTCCTTTCCAGGAAAGATGAAATTACAAAAAGGGATTGATATTTTCCATATGCACATACTGATAATGGCAAGTGGCCGAGCCAAAGAGCAATAAACTCAAATGTCTACAAAGTCCAGGAAGGTAACATAAACAAGTGAAGGAAGCCAAGTGTATTCTTCACAGTTATGCTTTGTCTGTGGGTTAAACATATAGGTATTTCCCCAAAGAAATATGCTGTCTTTCTTTTCTTTTTTTTGTTTTTGTTTTGAAACTTTTGCTATTTTTGGCCAATATTTTGTTTTTCTACTTTTGCTATAAAATTTCTTTTGCTGTAAAAATTTTTCACTCAACTCTTAATTTAAGAATAAAAACAGTGCAAACACAATAGATTTCAGCTGACACTTGCCTCATGGTCAGAACTCAGTAGGGAGTTGTGGGACTGTGAAGTAGCGGGAAATGTAGCCCCACCCACAAGAGCAGCCCTGACTGACTCAGTGCCAGCAAGTAGGTGCCAAGTGGTAATATTGGCCCCTTGTGGCCAGATCTGATTTTTAAGAGATGCCAGAAATCTAAGGAGTTCTATGAAATATACTAACTCAAATCTTTTCAAAATATAGTATAAGCCAGAATTCTGTGACAAAATAATATCTACAGAACAGATCAGGCTAATAGGCCACCAGTTTTCAACCACTGGACTGAGTTAGACAATATCTGCCTTGTAAGAGGAGAGAGAGAGAGAAGGAGAGGAGAGGAAATTAATATTTTCTGAATACTTACTATAGGCCTGGAACATCCTCTCCTTTCCCTCATTTAATCATCCCAACAGTTTATAAAATGTTATTAGCCTCATTTTTAAAGTGGGGGAAACAAAGGCTTATTTGAGTTAAGTGACTTTTCTCAGATAACTCAACTAGAAGCTTCTAAACTGGAGGAAGCTGTCTACTTATTGTGTCCTAATACTATCTTTATACCAGTCTGTTCTGCTCACTCCCAGCTTAGGAAAGCTCATCCCACTACCTGTTTTCCCCCATCACCCCAGTTGTCATCTGCCTCCTAAGATCTCTGGTTGCTTACTCCCTGTGATACATTCTTGGTAATTAGAAAGTGATCATGCCTTTGTTGTTTCTCCCTAAGTGAGCAGGGACCTATCCCCATGCTTCTGAACTATCAGTGTGAAACACAAGGACTTAACACTTCACACAGACTCGATATATATATATATATCATTGGTTGCAATACAATATAATCTAATGGCTTGCCCACCCCCTGCCCTTCTTCATGTGTGTTCTTTTCACACCCTTCACCCCTTTTATCATTAACAGCGACTATTATGGGACTGTATGTAAAAGAGGAATCATTTCACATGATACCCACAGAACATGGGGAAAAGTGCCGGAAATGGAGAAGGGCAAGGACCAGCTCTTATAAGCCTTTATTTACCAAAGAGGATCTTGAGGGTCAGAGTAATCCAATATTATCAAGACTGGAGTCATATGCACTCAAAGGAGAATCCAGCCTTGCAGACGGACTGAAAATGGGAAGTAGAATCCCATCAAGCTTGCCAGGACCCAGGCCCCCTTTACCAATGTCTTAAACTTTCCTTAACCTTCCTGGATTATCCTCGCTCTCTCTCTTCAACACAATAAATTATTTTTGATTAGACTTGACAGTCTCCATTCAGGCAAAATAGACTCAAACTAGGATAAGCTCCTCCTTTCCTCTAGACTGGGTTTCCAGCTACCCACACCCTCCTGGTGGGCCCTCTCACAGCAACTTATGGGTCCCCATGAGGGGAAGGAATGTAGCAATAACCAGCATCTCATATATTAATGAAGCAACTTACTAGTAACAAAGCACTTCCATGTCCCTTATTTTGTTTGACATTTACAATAGTGCTACAGTTATAAAGCAGATGCTATTATACCCACTTTAGGGATGAGAAAACTATAGATCACAGAGGTTAAGTGACTTGCCTAAGTCATAAGGCAGAGCTGACACTTGAACGCAGTCTTCTGAATCTGTAAGTGGTATCCTTTTGGATTTTTTTCTTCCACAATGATTTTTACTCTTCCGATTTGAAAACTTCTACTTTATAGTATAAAATTGGAAAAATATTAAAATGTAGAAGAGAGAAAATTAACAACAGTCTAATCTTACAACTCAAAATAACTATGATTAACATGTTAATATATTTTCTTCCCTTGTTTTTATTCTGTGTACATTTTTAACTCATTCAAGAGCATACCATTTATATGTAGATATATTATGTTTACACTTAACATTATGTTAGAAGTTTCTATGTCATTATTTATTGAAAACATGATTTTAATCATTAAAAACATTCTATCCAACATAAGAAGTTTCTGCTATTTGTACATAATTTTGCAATTAAAAATGATACTGTGATAAACATCTATGACTGAATTTTGGTCCACACCTCTGAATAAGTTAAACAGTAAAAATTTTCTTTGGAATATACAGTAAATGACACAATTAATTAACAAGCATTCTAAGACCATGAGCTTGAGCATCTCAAAAGTGCTGGAGCCTGGGGTTACAGGGAACAAAACTATGCCCACTGTTTTTCCAAAGGCCAACTCTTTTCACTTTTGCTGCCGAACTATTTTCCAAATCTGATCCTTCTCCACCACCACTGTCCTACTCAGAGGACTCCTTCTGGTTCTCCCCACCTTCATCACTGCTCCTGCTCCTAACCTTCACCTCTCCTGCCCCAAATCCATCTCTGCATGGCAGCCTGGGAGAGCTCTATAAGACTATATCTATGCCATCCTTTATTTATTTTTCCAGTTTTTGAATTGTTTTGCTGTTTTTTATTTAGATACAATACATTGTACCAGGCTTAAGAGCATAGTTTGATGAATTTTAACACACACACATGTTTGTGTGTGTGTATTTCCAGCACCCAGATCAAGAATCTTTTTCCACACTCACAAGCCAGATATGTGCATTTTATATTTTAATTATTTTTATTTTTATTTTTACTTTTATTTATTTATTATATATCATTCAAGTAATAAACTCTATGTGCCACTTTTCTTGGTTCTGGGAATACAGCACTGAACAGACCAAATAAAAGATCTCTGCCTTCCTGGAGTTTTCTGACTGTCTAGTAAACTGGCATATTAATTGTCATTATATCACCTCAGTCATGGCACCAACATTGCTTCCATCTATAATCCCAGCTGTATGTTGAAGTTAAGGGTGTGGAATGTAATGGCATACTACATGTCGGGTTCTTATAGTTATGATTAAATAAGTGTCCTTCTATCAGCTGATGCCCAAATTTTCTCCGCAATATCACTGATACCACCTCTCTCCTGGCCATGGAGGCTCTCCTCCACGATGCTGTAATTCAGAGGGCTATAAAACCATGGAAAACTAGTGTGCCACAATGGCCAGATCAGATGGCCAATACAAAGCCATAGAATATACTTCTGCATTGCAAGGACTATCCTTGTGAAGTCCATGTTTAATAAATATACAGCCAAGATAGACTTTAGTTGCAACCATAGAACTCTGAAGACATTGAAAAAGCCTTCAAACATCGGTATGTTTTTGCCATACTCAATGAGTTTTTTGAGCATCCTGATCACAAGTGTTTTTAACTCTGCATCTGATAGGTTGGCTATCTCCATTTTGTTTAGTTCTCTTTCCGGGATTTTATTTTATTCTTTCATTTGTGCCATATTTCTTTGTCTCCTCAATCCGGCAGCCTCCCTGTGTTTGTTTCTGTGTGTTCGGTAGAGCTGCTTTCACTTCCTGTCTTAGTAGCATGGCCTGTTATAGAAAAGACACCTGTAAATTGTGTGGGGCAGAGCCTTAGGTAGTTGCCAGGGCAGGACCACCTGCTTCATTGCTTAGTGGCTCTGTGGGGTGAGGGCAGAAGACCCATAAAGGGGACAATGTTGCCCTGGCTTCTGGAGATTTGTCCAGCACTTATTCCACATTTCCACTCACTTCACCTACTTCCCATATGCTACTGGATCCCTTTCAGCTGCTACCCTGGAAGGAAACCCAGAGTGGATGACTTTGCATATGTCTAAGTCCATAAAAGCCCTTTAAGCAGGGAAAATCCAGCAGTGTCTTCCACCCCCACAAACCCCACTGGTTTCCACAGCCAGAGGTAATGGGGATTTATCTTCCAAGTACTAGAAGCCTGGGCTGTGTGGTCTAGCTTGGAGCTGGGATCACTTGCTCCCAAGATATTTCTTCTGATTTTTATCTACCATATGTGAATATGGGACTGTTCATTATGCTACCACCACCACCACCACCACCACCACTGCCTCTCCATGCCACACCAACTCTCCTCCTGTCTCCATAACTCTGACCCTTCTACCCATCAGGATGAATGTGGCTTTAAATCCTTGGTTGTCCCACTTCCATATAGCTCAATTTTCTGATAGTTCCAGGTGTTATTAGTATTGAATCTGGTTGTAATTCTTCCTACAGTTGTGTAGGTGAAGCATGTCTAACTATGCCTCTATCTTGACCAGAATTCTAATTTTACTTTTAATTATGTTTTATTGATTGCACTGTTAAAATTTTCCCATTTTTTCTCTGCTTGCCCTACTCCACTCAGCACTCTACCTCCCTAAGGCAATACCTACAGCTTTGTCCATATTCATGGGTCATGTGTATAATTTCTTTGGCTAATCTATTCCTATACTGTACTTTACATCTCTATGACTATCTGTAATGATCTATTTGTACTTTTTAATCCCCTCACCCCTTCAGGTATTCCAACACACACCCCTTGCATCTGGCAACCATCAAAATGCTCTCCATATCCATAATTCTGTCTGTTCTTGTTTGTTTAGTTTGTTTTTCAGATTCACATGTTGATAGATATGCATTTATTGCCATTTTTGTTCATAGTTTTGATCTTCTTTTTCCCAAATAAGTCCCTTTAACATTTAATATAATAAGGGTTTGATGATGATTAAATCCTTTAGTTTTTTTCTTCTCTGGGAAGCTCTTTGTCTGCCTTTCAACTTTCAAAGATAGCTTTGCTGGGTAGAGCAAAATTGGCTCTAGGTCCTTGCTTTTCATGACTTTGAATATTTCTTGCCAATCCTTTCTAGCCTGCAATGTTTTTTTTCTTTTTTCTTTTTTACTTATTCCAACTTTTATTTTTTTTTATTTTTTAATTGTTGTTCAAGTACAGTTTTCTGACTTTTACTCCCATCCCAGCAGTGCTCCCCACCTCCCTCCCATTTCCACCCCCCTTAGTTTTTGTCCATGTGTCCTTTATATTTGTTCCTGTAAATCCTTCTCCTTTTACCCTGAAATTACCTCCCCTCTCCCCTCTGGTCACTGTTAGCCTCTTCTCTATTTCAGTGTCTTTGGTTATATTTTGCTTGCTTGTTTGTTTTGTTGCTTAGGTTCCTGTTAAAGGTGAGACCATATGGTATTTGTCTTTCACCACCTGGCTTATTTCACTTAGCATAATGCTTTCCAGTTCCATCCATGCTGTTGCATAGGGTAGGAGCTCCTTCTTTCTTTCTGCCACATAGAATTCCATTGTGTATATGTACCATAGTTTTTTGATCCATTCATTTACTGATGGGCACCTAGGTTGCTTCCAACTTGGCTATTGTAATTGTGCTGCTATGAACATTGGAGTGCATAGGTTCTTTTGGATTGGTGTTTCAGGATTCTTAGTATATAATCCTAATAGGGGAATTACTGGGTCAAAAGGCAGATCCATTTTTAGTTTTCTGAGAAAATTCCATACTGTTATCCATAGTGATTGTACCAGTCTGCAATCCCACTAACAGTGCACTAGGGTTCCCTTTTCTCCACATCCTCTCCAACACTTGTTGTTTGTTGCTTTGTTTATGATGGCCATTCTGACTGGTGTAAAGTGGTATCTCATTGTGGTTTGAATTTGCATTTCTCTGATAGCTAGCGATATTGAGCATCTTTTTCATGTGTCTCTGGATCCTCTGTATGATCTCCCTGGAGAAGTGTCTGTCCAAGTCCTTTGCCCACTTTTTAATTGGATTGCTTGTCTTCTCAGAGTGGAGTTGTGTAAGTTCTTTGTGTATTTTGGAGATCAAACCCTTGTCTGAGATATCATTGGCAAATATTTTTTCCCATATGGTTGGTTCTTTTTTTATTTTAATACTGTTTTCTTTACCCATTCAGAAGCTTTTTATTTTGATGAGATCCCATTTGTTTCTTCTTTCCTTTACATCACTTGCTCTAGGGGACATGTCAGTGAAAATATTGCTACATGGAGTATCTGAGATTTTCCTGCCTATGTTCTCCTCTAGGACTTTAATGATGTCATGGCTTATCTTTAAATCTTTTATCCACCTTAAATTTATTTTTGTGTATGGTGTAAGTTGGTACTCAAGTTTCATTTTTTTGCACATAGCTGTCCAGTTCTCCCAACACCATTTGTCAAAGAGGCTATTTTTACTCCATTTTATGTTGCTGCCACCTTTGTCAAATATTAACTGACCATAGAGACTTGGGTTTATTTCTGGGCTCTCTGTTCTGTCCCATTGGTCTATGTGCCTGTTTTTATGCCAGTACCAGGCTGTTTTGATTACAGTGGCCTTGTAATACAGTTTGGTATCAGGTATTGTGATCCCTCCTACTTTGCTCTTCTTTTCAAAAGTGCAGCAGCTATTTGGGGTTGTTTATGGTACCATATACATTTTTGAAGTGTTTGCTCTATGTCTGTGAAATAAGCCATTGGTACTTTAATAGGTATTGCGTTGAATCCATAAGTTGCTTTGGGTAATATAAATATTTTGATGATGTTAATTCTTCCAATCCATGAACATGGTATATGTTTCCATTTGTTTGTGTCTTCCTTGATTTCTTTCTTCAGTGTTGTGTAGTTTTCTACATACAGGTCTTTTACCTCCTTGGTTAGGTTTATTCCTAGGTATTTTATTTTTCTTTTTGCTATATTGAATGGGATCCTTTTCCTGATTTCTGCCTCTGCTGTTTCATTGTTGGTATACAAAAACACCTTTGATTTATGGATATTGAGTTTGTATCCTGCTGTTTTGCCAAATTCATTTATTAGGTTGAGCAGTTTTTGAATGGAGTCTATAGGATTTTCTATGTACACTATCATGTCATCTGCAAACAATGACAGTTTTGTTTCCTCTTTTCTGATTTGGATGCCTTTTATTTCCTTTTCTTGCCTGATTTCTGTGGCTTAAACTTCCAATACTATATTGAATAGAAGTGGTGAAAGTGAACAACCTTGTCTTCTTCCTGATCTTAGTGGAAAAGATTTTCATTTTTGTCCATTGAATATGATGTTGGCTATAGGACTCTCATATATGGCCTTTATTATGTTGAGGAATGCTCTCTCTATTCCAACTTTGCTGAGTCTTTTCATCATAAATGGGTGGTGTACCATATCAAATGCTTTTTCCACATCTATTGATATGATCATGTGATTTTTGTCTTTGCTCTTGTTTATGTGATGTATTACATTTACTGATTTGTGAATATTGAACCATCCTTGCATCCCTGGGATGAATCCCACTTGTTCATGGTGTATGATTTTTTTAATGTATTGTTGGATGTGGTTTGCCAATATTTTGTTGAGTATTTTAGCATCTAGGTTCATCAGCAATATTGGCCTCAAGTTTCCTTTCTTTGTTGTGTCTTTATCTGGTTTTGGGATTAGGATGATACTGGCTTCATAAAAAGAGTGTGGGAGTCTTCTATCATTTTGGATTTTTTGAAATAGTCTGTGAAGGATAGGAGTTAGCTCTTCCTTTAATGCTTTGTAGAATTCTCTTGTGAAACCATCTGGTCCAAGGCTTTTATGTGTTGGGAAATTTTTATTACTGCTTCAATTTCATCTGCTATTATTGGTCTGTTCAGGCTTTCTGCTTCTTCACTGAGTTTTGGAAGATTGTATTTTTCTAGAAATGTATCCATTTCACCTAGGTTTTCAAATTTCTTGGCATACAGTTCTTCATAGTAATTTCTTACAATCCTTTATATTTCTGTGGTATCAGTTGTAATCTCTCCTCTTTTATTTCTGATTATGTTTATTTGGGTCCTCTCTCTTTTTTCTTGATGAGCTTGCTTAAAGGCTTGTCAGTTTTGTTTATCTTTTCTGCATTTTTTCTTTTGAGCTGATAGTCTTAAGGGAATTCCTTTCTAGGTAACTAACTGTTTTTCCCTTGCTGCTTTTAAGATTCTCTCTTTCTCTTTAACCTTTAGCATTTTAATTATGATGTTTCTTGGAGTGGGCCTCCTTGCATCTCTCATATTTGGGACTCTCTTTACTTCCTGGACTTGCATGTCTATTTCCTTCAGCAAGTTAGGGAAGTTTTTTCATTATTATTCCAAATAGATTTCCAAGTTCTTGCTTTTTCGCTTATTCTTCTGGTATCCTATGATGTGAATGTTGAACCACTCGAAGTTGTCACAGAGGCTGCTAATACTATCCTAATTTTTTTGGATTCTTTTTTCTTATTGTTGTTCTGATTGGTTGTTTTTTGCTTCTTTATGTTCCAAATCATTGATTTCATCCTCAGCTTGAACCACTTTACCATTGTTTCCCTGTAAATTATTCTTTATTTCTATCACTGTATGCCACACTTATGACTGGATCTTTTTTATCCTGTTGAGGTCCTCACTAAGTTTTTTGAGCACCCTTATAACCAGTAATTTGAACTCTGCATCTGATAGAGTGCTTATCTCCATTTTATTTAGTTTTTTTTTCTGCAATTTTGATCTATTCTTTCATTTGGGCTGTGTTTCTTTGTCTCCTCATTTTGGCACTCCCTGTGTTTGTTTCTATGTTTTAGGTAGAGCTGCTATGAGTCACTCTCTTGGTAGCATGGCCTAATTCATTAAATATCCTATAGGGTCCAATGGCACAGTGTCCCCTCTCACTGAAGTCTCATTCTTGAAGTTTGCCCTTCATGTAGTCTGAGTACACTCTCCTCTTCTAGTTGAGTCTTGGTTGTTGTTGGCAGGTCAATGGGGGGGATTTACCCACACCAGTCAGCTGCAAGAATTAGCTGTGACCACTGACCACCAGCCTCTGACCTCTGTGGAGGATCAGCTGTGTGGGGACAAGGTGGTGGTGCCCCGACATGGTCTGTAGCTGTCCACTAGGTGTGTAGGCTCTGGGGTTTCCTAGATGATGCAGGCCATGGTCAGCCCCCACCTGTGTTTTCCCTAAGGCCACCCTGCCTGAGCAATAAGCAATCTGAGATGGCTGCTAATTCTGCTGGGCCTGGAGATTCCCAGGTGAAGCCAGACTGTGAATAAGCTTGTTCCTGCTAGTGCCTGACCTGGATCTACTTAGCTAGAGGTAGAGGGGTTGCAGGTCACTGAGGCTGACTATTGCTTGTTTGAGAGGATTTACAAAGTTGTGAAGCATGAGCCAAGACCAGCCATTCATGTGGAAAAGTGGCTTGGGTGGACTCATAAGTTGGGTGGGACAGGACCTCAGAAGATCTCCAGGGCAGGTCAAACAGTTTTAGCCAAGCTGATGGAATCTCAGATATGGTACCCTCCTGCTGGCTCTTTGGCTCTGTGGTTGGAGGTCCAGAAAAAGGTCAATGGCCTCTGCCTGCCTTTCCGCCTGGGAGAAAGCTGTCCCCCAGTTCTCATCTTGATAAAAGACACTTTAATTTCTCCCTGTCTGTCATTAGTACCTTTCAAACTGCTCTCTCAGTGCTGGAGCTCAGAGGGAGTGAATCTGATTTAAGTCAGTGTGTGTGGCTTCTTTAAAAAGAACTGCTTGGGGCTTCAGAAGTTTCTTCCACCAGCTTAATTCCCACTGGTTTTTGCATCCAGAAGTTATGGGGACTTATCTTCCTGGCACTGGAATCCTGGGGTGGTGTACCTGATGTGGGGCTGGGATTCCTTGCTCCTGAGATATCCTGCCTCCTGAATTTTTATTAAGTGTATGTGAGACCAACCTATTCTGTTTCTTCACCCCTCCTACCAGTCTGGATAGATGTGGTTTCTTTAATTCTGTTGTTGTCAAACTTCCATTCAGCTCAATAACTGATGGTTCTGAAGGACAGTGGTTCTATATTTTAGTTGCAATTTTGATGTGGTTGTGTGTGGAGGTGAGCCATGTTACCTGTACCACTATCTTGACTGGAAGTCCTATGCCACTCTTAAAGGAAGACCTTCCCCTGAATTCCCATTGCCATTTAGAAAAAAATACATAGTTCCTCGAACTCTGACACTGTAAAATTGAAATCAAAACAAGTTCTGGCACACAGCAAGCACTCAGTAAATACCCCTTCCATACACATTTTCATGTCCTTCACCCTCTAGACCAGTTGTGCTCGCTGTTTTGAATGTTTCCTTCCTCCCATTAGCCTAAAAGCCCTCTTACTACAGCATCCCCATTCTGTCTGTCTCCAGCCTTCCAGAGTTTCCAGCACACACCTCTTTCTTCAGGAGGGGGCATTTATGGAATTCTAGATAAACTGGTTCTTTATGTAGAAAAAAGTCAGGACGTAACCTATAATTGAGCCAATCTTGAAGGAAAAACCTTTTCGGGGAACCTTAGAAGCTGCTAATGATTTCAAACAGAGTTGTCATTAAACTTCAAGAAATCTATTTAAACTATATTTTGAAAACTATCTCCCCTTTCTTCAGGGATGAGCATTTCACTACCCTTCTCCTATCCTTTCATTAAGTTTTCAGCTTTGTATGGGACCACCCAAGTTCCGAAGACTCTGGTTTAGGTCAGTGCACAGTAATCAGTGTGAACACAATCCTCAAGATAGTTCCATTTCTATTCCTTCTTAAATTAATAATAATAATAATAATAATAATAATAATAATAATAATAATAAATTAACAATGTCAAAAATGCACTAACTAGCAAGGCAGCAGACAGTGACTTCCTTAGAGGGAAATGTAGTTTCACTCTCATGTAGTTTCTCCCTATATCAAATGTTTCTCCCTATGCAGTTTCTCTCATGTAGTTTCATGTAGTTTCTCTCATGTACTTTCTCCCTATATCAAATGTTTTACTATCTCAGTAGCAAGAATTCTGTGATGTGACAATGATTGTAGTCTATTTATAGTTCACACACTCTTGTTGGATTCTTACAGTACCATGTGAGGTAGCTAATGCAGCCATTATTACATCGATAAAGTACAAACAAAAACCATAAGGTTTGGAATGTGTTAGTGGCTTGACCACGGCTCAGAATTAGTAAGAGGCTGAGTCAGGATGCAGACCCATCACTCTATCCAGCAATGGGCATATCATTGTTGGCCTGAGAGATGTTTGGGTCAACCAGCCCTCTTTCCCTTCCTCCAGCTTTGCCCTCTAAATAATGAAGAACCATACCTTCCACTGGTCCTCCTGTAAAAGCCATATGGACAACCAGAGAAAACCCCAAGATCATGGAAGGCAAAGGTATTAGTTATTCCAGTTGACATTGTAGATCTCACCATCACACAGGCAGGCCCTACAGAGTTAAGGAGGTCCCTGGGTTGTATTCCCTAAGTCCCTACTCAGAAGGTTCATCAGCTCAGGCTGGGACTTTTCCAAAATATCCCAACTGATTTCATGTTTCTGATCTTACCTCCCTCCAATCTTTATTCCAACCAGTTATCTTCATTTTTGCCCTCACTCCCCTATTTAAAACCTCAATAGATCCCCATCCTCTGCACAAAAGTAGGCACCTTAGCTTGGACTAAAGGCTGTCTGCATTGTGTTTCCACACTGTGGTGCCAACCTCATTCTCACTTCTTCCAGACAGGAATTGAGAATTTGGCTGTCTTCACTCTGAACACTTGTTTACATGTTGTTCCTTAAGGCTCTGAGCCTTTTGCCATCCCTGCTCATCCTGGAATTGCAAAACTTCAAAACTTTAAAATCTGCTTCAAATTCTACTTCCAGGTTCCTCTCAGTAGACCAGGCTTTCCCAACTTCTGCACTCTGATGTCATAATGAATTGGTCTACTACCCCATTTACATCAACTCCAACCTATAAGCTGCCATTTACTATGAAATTGTTATGTAATCTGAGTCTTAACTCTCCATTTTGCTAACAGATTCACTGAAGACTAAGACTATGTGTTAACGACTTTTTTGTAAGCCCCAAACCAACACTTCTGATGCCAAAAACAGTAGGTGCTTCATAGCTCTGCAGTGGATAAGTGCATATGTTAGCGGGTGCCATGACAGCAGATGTAAAAGCTGGAGAACTAAGCTGGGAGTCAGGAATCTGGCCAGCTATGACACCTGGCTAAACTCTTTATGTCCTTCCTGAGCTCATGCCACTCATTTATAAAATAAAGAGACTAGAAAGATAATATTGAATACTTCTTTAAACACTGTGAATCTCTAAATATACAGGTAGATGAGAACTTTTCTGCTGAGTAACAAACATTATTCTTTTGGAAGGCCATGCTGTGCCATGAGTTAGAAACAAAATCATTGAAGACATGCCTTCTCACCAAATGTTGACCATGCATCCTCAAATATCATTGATTTTTTTAGGTCCCCCAGACCCCAGGCCATAATGAGATCCACACACTTGTCAGGTGCTGAAGTCATTTGGCCTTTGGCCTTAATCTCACTGGCCCCCAGCACATGGGATTTGCCCAAAACTTTCACACACATGTTCCCTCTTACCTCATCTTTCAAAAAGGAAACACAACATTATAAAGTTTAGAGAGAGGCGGGAAGGGAGAAGAAAGGGAGTGGAAAAATAGACAACTTGAAAAATAGTTTTCCAACCAAAAACAGTATCAAATGCATGGGCAATTAAACCAAAAGCTGATCTGAATTTGGGGGACTATTTTTGTGAATGTCAGGATATAGTGGTTACAACACACACAAGCACACATCCTGTGGTCCTATCTGAACATAAAGACAAGGTTTACAAGTGAAGCATATTTGTCAGGCACAAAAATGGTGGTAATTAAATTCATGGGGTATGTTCATTACAGAAAAACCAGAATGCCAGCAGCCTAAGACCTTATAAAGTAGCTGATCATCACCAACACCATAATTACTCATGAGCCCAAGGAATGTATACCAGGCCTTCTCAGACTTGTCTAATATCAGGCAAGAAAGTGCCATAATTATATTTCATATCTGGGGCCAACCCAAGAAATGAATGTACAGAGGAAAACATTGTGTCAACTTTCTGTGCCCTCTGAGATGAATTCAGGTATTTGGACTTGTTGCCTTAGAGAAAACAGTAAATCTTGATTGGGCTTTTTTTTTCCCAAGAAATTAGGAAAATACTCACAAATGCCAAAAAAAGGGGGAAAGTACACTTAACTTAGTGAAAAAGCTAAATGAAATTCTTTTTTTATTTTATTTTAATTGTTGGTCAAATACAGTTTTCTGTCTTTTACTCCCATCCCAGTCAACCCCGCCCCACTAAATGAAATTCTAAGTGAAAAAATATATATGTTAACATCTAAGATGAATTTTTATTAAATTAGTAGAATTAGGTAAGTAGATGGGGAAAAGCCCAAATCCCATTCCTTCAGTGTATTTTTATTACAAGCATAACAGTTTGCTCAATTGGATGCTATAAACTTGGGAGTATTTTAATTCTATTACTTCTCTTGATTCCAATAATATCTGAGCAGTAAGAGAAGTAGGGATTATTGGTCCCTTGTAAGACCATTGATAAACCTGCCATTCTGAAATGTGAAGTGACTCATCCAAGATCACACAGCTGCTCACCAGCAGAGGCTGAGACCCAGTTGAATATCCATCTGTCTCTTCCATGTCACCCTCTGGGGTTAGAGGCATATTGATTTATTTCTTGCTTCCATAACTCTTGGCTACAATAATCTAATGCATTTATATTGGATTTGGATTCAGAACAGTTTTTTAATGTCAAGCTAAGTAGTCTAAAAAACTATTTTCACCTACTTATTCTTATTTGAATTTCAAAATTCTAAAAACTTTCTATAAAAAGAACTTGAAACTTTTTTCCAACATAAAGTGAAAGCAATCTCATACATCCCTCAGTGCTGGGGCAGTGAGTCTCGAATCAAACAGTACTGCAGGAATTAGATCTTTGAAACCATTCCAACATGGGTGTCCTGAGTCTGATTCTCATATACACCACCTTTCAGTTGTGTGACTTCGGCAAATTATTTGACCTTTCCAAGCCTCAGTTTCCTAATTTGGAAAATGGGACAATTCTTACTCATCAAGAACATGAGCAATTTCCTGTCACATAGTAAGTACCGATAATGATTAATTCTCTCTATTTTCTTGCTCCAGTCTTCTTAAAATTTAGCTTATTAAAATAATGAGTGTGCTTCTAGGCTCATTGTGCTCAAAAGCCCCTTGACCTTGCATTGGTTGATTTTTTAACAGAATCTTCATATGATACCATCTATTCATGGACAAATATTTATGTGCAGCCTGTGTCGTAGACACTGGTCTTAGGGTGGTGAATGAAACAAACAAAGCCTTCTTCCTCTTAGAATTTTTGTTCAATAAACTGAACAGCTTCTTGATTTTGGTCAGTATTTCTGCCTGTGGAGGGTGGGATGTTTAGTGAGCAAGTTCATAGGTAAGACCCTGGACTGAGATTCACACTGTAAATTGACCTCACCAAATATGACCTGGTCCACTCATTTTTCTTAAGGCAAAGACCAGCTCCCTTGGAAGCATGCTCCCTCATGCCCAGCAAAGTACTGAGCATCTACCATGTGCTTTGCAGCTACTAAAGCAATCATTTGGCCATTTGCTCCAGAATCCTGGTTACTGGGATCATGTGCTAATCCAATCTAATGATTGGGTGTTAGGAAGAACTTGGAGGTAACTCAGTGTACCTGACATGTGCCTAAAAGATGGGTTTAATCCCAACTTTTCTGGCCCTGACTTTTCTGACAGATGTGTTTCTAGCACATAAGAGGTAGTAATAGCTTACATTATCTCAAGGGGCCCAGATCTTTGCCAATATCTTCCCCATTCCTCTTTGCCATAGACCATACTTCCAAGTGGCCATTACAGTATAAAACAGAATAAAATACCAGCAAGGTCTGACAGTCACATGGCTACCACATTCCCTTAGATCTTCTCCAGGCTTTAGGCACTGGTTTAGGGTTCCTGGGAGCAGTCTGTATCAAGCAAGTTGTCAGTAGGGGACAAGCCACAAAATATCTGTGTTGTTGCATAAGTAGGTACATTTTTTCATTTTTATTTCCCTTTTCAGTGGCTCCTAACAGAATTGATCTCTGGTTTTAAAAGGCATCTGCAGTAATGCAGAGAACGGTGACTCAGAAGATGGTGACTGAGTCATCTGCTTTGCATTGTCAAGTACATTTTTCACATGTTACTGGGTGAAACCAGCAATGAAGGATGCCAAATGCTAGAAATAGAACAAAAAGATAAAGAAAAAATATCTTATTTCCCCTAGAGAAATCTGCCTTGATTCAGGACATTGCTATAGGAAAAATCATTTTGCTTTGAACAGCTCTCTGACTCACTTTTTGGAAAGAAAGTGCTGAACAGATAATCCCCCTCCCCCCAAACAACTCTGCTGAAATCTGAAGGCTCTAAGTCCTCCTTGTTGACTTGTGAAAGAGATCTCTCTATATCCATTTGGGCTCTGTGCACGTCACATGATACCAATACATTCCAAATGCTAAGATACACGATTACTACTTAACCATAGAACAAACCAACAGGAATTTTAATCAAGACAATATCCAATAATGAATAAAGATGGAATGTTTCTGGAGGGATTCCAGAACACACATTTGGGAATTTTTAATCTTGCTCGTCTTTGAATCTAGCAAAAATATTTAAAATTTTCCTGACTATGCCATTTCAGGCTGAATCCATAAACCAGCTACTATCTAAGGTATGAAAGTATTTCATCTACATAGACACTGAATTTCTCAAATCTAAGCCAGTAATTGATACCAGATTAAGTAAAATGTGAATCAGTAGAAAAGTTCCTTTAAATGCAGCACTTACTCTGAATTATTTTCTGTTATGAAAGATAAAAAGAAATCAAGATAATAATGGTCAGTATGTGACAAGTTTACTATTTTTAATATTGCTGTATTCCAGGATTCATTTTAGATTAATGTTTGCATTCAGACCAGATTTATTTGTAATAGTTTATCAAATTGCTTAATTAAACCATCCTCACTTATAGGTGGCCAAAGTTATCTGAATCAACACTAAATGTAAAGGAAGCTTTTTTACAATAATTATAATCAGCTGTAACTTATCTGGAATGTGAATTTAAGCTTTATTTTAATTGTCTTTGAAACAGTAAGAAGATAACAGCCTAGTAATGAGTTTGAAGTTTAGAGGCCATGAAGCTATTTTTCTTATTGTTGGTAGGGCTTTCTCATACCCATTCTATCCCAAACACCACCACCAGATAGAAACAAAGAAGGTTTTTCTTCCAATAAAGGTTGCTTTGAGCATTGGTGCTTGGGTGTCTAAAAAGGACCAAGTGATGGTAGAAAGAAAGATGCTTAAGGTGAAACATAGATTAAATGTGACATGTTACACTATAGGAGAGGTATTTTTATAGAACATGCACACAGTAGATCAAAGGCTTCACTGTGCTTATTTTTGTCTTCACACACCTACTAAACCTGCATTTCTGCTGATGAGTGAAATTCTAGCTCTTTGGCAATGCCAGGACTCTAAATTGATACATCATCCAGCAGCATTAAAATGTTGGTTTTGCGTGATTACAAGTGTGAGTGCACAATTTCACTGGAGGAATGAGAGTTGTAGTCATTTAAAGTAAATCAAGACTAAACAACAAAAATGAGAAAAATAGCCTGTGTAATTGCCCTGTTGGTAGTCTCAATATCCTAGCTGAAGGGAAGATTGGAACTGAGGTCTAAGCTGAGCTTCTCCAAGGGCTGCATGCTAGTTGTAGTGCAGGTTTTCTGACACACCCTAAGTAAGCCTCTGATTTGGGTGAAGAGGGAGAGAGGGCTAAAAAAGGCATTTCTGGGGGTACCTCAGACAGTAATTACTTAAGGTCTGCTTTTTTGTTTTTTCACTTTACATTTAAAAAAATATTTTCAAATCATCGTGAATATTGTAGATTTTAGCTATGTATCTTGACCAAGCATTTCAGCTAGAATCTACTCTATGTAGTGAAGTTTATAAGCTAAATATCTCTAAGCCATGAACAAACTCATCAGAGAAAAGAAGTGACAGTATTCCCAAAGAGCAGGAGAAGCTAATAGAGTTATATATTTTAAGAGGTAGATACAATCATGTGTGCACAATATAAAACAGAAGGTTTCTAATGATTGAAAAAGGAGGGGGGAGCTATTTGGTAGTAGCTTGGTGAACTTTGGCTGAACTTCTCTGTTTGGCAGGCTCTGGTGCGGACAGTCTAGGATGAGGCATTAGGGCTTGCATCTGAGAAGCTGACATCAAGCAGACAGCAAGACATGATATCTTATTTTCCTGAGCCATGCTGACACAAATTGAACTCCCCTTATTATTTTCTTATGCCAGTAAAGTTGCACTTGGAATTTAAGCATTTTGTGTGCAGATGTTGAAGGCTGGGTTGGTTTAATTTAAATAATTTGCAGATTGTTTAGTAGCACTCCAAAGACAGGAGTGCTCCTCATCTGAGTTCAATTTTATGAGCTTTGGATTCTGATCTTCTGCAAGGTAAGATTGAAGCATTTAAAAACCTGAGTGCTAAAGATACCGCTGTCACTGCTGCTGGCTTTAATTGAAGAAAACAGAGCGGCTCCAATGTTGTCTCCAATTCACTTGACTTTTTACCTTTTCACAGTTCTCCGTTTTAGGAAACCAAGTGCCTTAGGAAGGATCAGATGGGAAGCTGGGAAGTGGGATGGACGGAGATGGTGAAGTAACAAAACTAAAACTCAAACATAATGAGGACTGACTTGTTATAAAATACTTGTTCCTGCCTTCCTGGCTTTAGAATCCTTTGGCTTCCCATTTTTCTGGGCCATAGCAATTATGCATTTGTACTGTTTATGCAGCCTCCTTCCACCATCAGACATTTCTTTCACTGATGTTTACTTACCCAGTTTTTCTAAAGATTATATGTGGCCTCCCTGGAGCCCAGGCATAGATGCATGATTGTATTCCCACTTCTATGTAAGCCGACTGCCTTCATTTTCCAGTGTAGGATTTGTTTGCCCAGCTAGGCCCCACATACTAAACACTATGAAAGAATGCTTCTTGGAAGAAAGTAAGATGTCAGTGTACATTACAACCCCCCTGGGGTAAATGGAGAACATCCATAAAGGACTAAAAAATGTACTTTATAATGAAATATACCTCATATAATTTATGACCCAATACTCAGAGATGAGCTTTTCTCTTTGGGAGTGTATGTCTGTATGTGAGAAAAGAAAGAGGATGTGATTGTATAAAATTTTTAATAATAATCTGGGGAAAAAATGTTCTCTGCAGTTTGGGCAATGACCAAAAGCAATTTGCATTAGCCTCTCTGAGTTCCTATGGAGCATGTTGGGTCCTCCCTTACCCCCAGCCCCCTCCAGCTGCAGTCAGTGTACTGGGTGTGGTAATGGCCTTAACCTCACATGCAGAAAACTTTCTCTCCCTGCACAAGGGCAAATCAAAGGTGTAATATTCAGAGAGGGATAGATCACACTTGGAGTTAAAAGTCTTGGGTTGTTACAGTCTCTATTTTTTCCTTGTGATGGACAAGGTAAGAGTGGCTCAGACAAAATTCTTTTTGTTGTTTGTTGTTGTTGTTGCTGTTCATTTTTTGAAAAGAAGATACTGATGAAACACTTTTTTATCTTTTTTGATTTTTTAAAAGAATTTTGCTGTAGCTCCCAAATTGAAGATTCTCACAGGGGTGTTAATTTAACCGTTTGGATAAGAATTAAAGCATCTTTCATTGCAAATATAGTCAAAATAGCAGGCACATTTGAACTGGTCATAGAAATAATCTAATCTAGGCCCTCATTGTTGAAAGAAGAAAGCTGACTTCCACAACATGATATAGCTAAGGCCACATAGCTTGTTAGTGGAAGAGCCAAGCCCAGAAGCCAGGGCTTCTCACATTCTTCCCAGTCCTCACCACCCCTCTACATACACACACAACGCAGCCTTCCCCTATGTCTCTAAAAATCCCACTTCCCCTAAGGCCACCACAAAAAGAAGGCATAGGTGTCTCCATGCTATATCACAAAAGAAAGTCCACAGATTACCAACACAATTTCACAAGTGTTTTGGTTTATAAACTCTCTTTTTTACCACCTTTTGAGAGAGAAATACAAACAAAGTTGTACCACTTGGCCAGAGCCATCATGGGGCAGAGCCCAGCTCTCTCTCTCCCTCTCTCTCTCTCTATGTCCTAGCCTGATATCTCAGAAAGGTGAACCTGGGGAAAAGCCTTCTGGGCCCTTCTCTCACTAGAATGCAGTCCAAGGGATCAGGAGTGCAGGGATACAGAGATTAAACCAGGGAAGGAGGGGCCACCCATGTGAGGGCATATATCCAAGATGAAGGGGCCAATTGAGACGTTGTTCTATCCAGAGGACTGCAACAACAAAGGCCATGTAAACTGTTCTGCAGACCATCTCTGAAGTAGGTAGGGAGGACAAAGAAAACGGAGCAGCCCCAATGTTGTCTCCAATTCATTTGGCAGGTACTAATGTTCAAAATGATTAGCACAATTGTTGTCACCAATGTCCCCCAAAGAAAAGTAAATCAAACAGCTTTTATCCTAATCAAAGTCATGAGTGTAATTCCAGGAGAATCTCCTCAAGCTTATTATTTAGCCTCCAAAGTGCCTTCACCTTGACCTTAATAAGAGAAGCTTGGGTTTGATTTGCGTTACAGTTTAGAATTCTGTGAGCAATTATTTATGAGAGAAAAGCTCAAAAATATTTCTTAATCACAAGGCCAGCTGATTGCCATTGTCCCCTCCAAAGACCTAGGGATTTAATAAAAGTTAACAGGAATGGGTCACAAAATGATGTATCAGTGAAGGCATGATTTCAGGAAATCTTCCATCAGGAAGATTTCTATGGGTTCTCAGAGGACTGAGCAATATGGCTAATTGGAACAGATCCTTAACTCCAACCAGCACATTCAGGGAAGACCATCTTGCCCACCCCAACACTTCCTTTGTGTGCCTCAATCAGGTAGGAACCCAGAGTGTGAGCACTGTAAGGGCCTTTTAAGGAAACTGGCTGGGCTAACTACTTGATATGAATTCATTGTATTCCTCCCCCAAAAGATGCGTTGGAGTCCTAAACCCCCATCATCTCAGAATGTGGCCTTGTTTGGATATAGAGTTTTTACAGAGGTAAGTTAAAATGAAGTCATTAGGATGGTCCCTAATCCAGTATGACTGGCATCCTTATAAAAATAAGAAATTTATACCCAGAGCTAACACAGAGACTGCCATATGAAGATGATAACAGAGATCAAGATGATACATATACAAACCAAGAGACACCAAAGTAGCCAGCAAACCACCAGAAATGCCAAGAGAGGCATGGAAGAGACTCTCCCTCAGAACCCTCAGAGGGAATCAACCTGCTCACACCTTAGTCTCCCTCTTGGACTTCTAGCCCCCAGAATGGTGAAAAAATAAATTTCTGTTACTCTAAGCCACCCAGTTTTTGGAACTTCGTTATAGCATCCCTAGGACACTAACACACTACCATGACCCCATTTCACTGTTAAAGTATGAGGTAAATGGGGGAAACTGAAGCTCAGAAATGAAAAGTGACTTTCTAGAGGTCACAGAGCAAGTTAATGGCTGAACAAGCAGAAGTATTCTGTGCCTATGGAGCTGTGGCAATGGGGCAAGCTGAGAAGAACCATCACTGTGTTCTCCAGCCTGCTGAGCTTAGCCTGGGCACAGTGTGCCACAGTGTTGGCAAATGAAAACCAATGTAACATCCTTTTTCCATGTTTTCCCTTCAAAGGAAAGAGAATTAGCCCTGTGATTTCCTCTAGACAGGACAGACCTAGAACATCTGGAAAGCAGCACCCTCAGCCCTCTCCCTCAGACTTTCTTCAGTTCCCTCCACAAATTTGTTCTTGCCCCATTCATTCCCCAACCCCTGAAGAAATGACTGACCTTTAAAAATGAAAAAAAATTCAATCTGTGCTAAAAATAGATGTGAACACCAAAATAGAGGCATACAAAGAGGATGTGGATTGGGAGTGGATAACAAAGATGTCCAATGTGGATGCACTAGGCTTGGAAATTTCATGAGAGTCAGGCACCAGGTTTATAATCTGTAAATGGCTGGTTGGCTCTCTGCAGTCATGGTACCCTAGTTAACAGACAGAACTGGATGCCTTAGAAGGCCCTAGCTGACCACTCTGTCAGAAGGTCCCAAAATAAGTTGGAGTGTCTTCCCATGAGGGGAACAGAGGAAGAGAGCGCTACAGTCTGTGCGTCAGATAGCTCCCACCCCAGTAGAATTCCCTCTGAAGAGAGCACTCAGTGTTATGGGGTTGTGGAGAGAGTGTGGCTTTTGTGGACAAGCTTACCTTGGTATGAATCCTAGGCTGAGCATTTCAAAGGTTGGTTGCACTGCCTTCATGATAGACATAGAAGTGCACTGGCCAGATTCCACTTCACAGAGGACATTAAGGGTCACATCCTTCCTGGAGCAATCACACCTAGTGGCTGGTCCAAGTATGGGTATCAAGAACAGGCCATTTGACACCTAAAGAAAAAGGCAGAATGCTTTCCAGAGTCAACAAGACTCATTCCCAAAGGAAATATATCAGAAGCAAATGATTGCTTAAATTAAAAGAAAAAAACCTGGTCATTTTAGCCAACATGAAATAGTCCTCATGGACAGACTCTCTCCAGTCTGGCCAAGGCTTTATTGGACCTGCCTTGCAATTCAGCTTCTACCTCTGCTGATCCTGTTTATTACTGCTTTCTTTCTGTCTTTTTTTCCCCACGTGTAATGAAATGAATTCAAATTTATTTTAGTTTAGAACAAATATAAATCACATTAATAAGGAGAAAGTTTGCACAAAATTTACCTATGCTAATATACTGACACTAAATCATTTCTACCCTAAGATTTTCATATACATAATGATTAGGAATGTTGGAAAATACTTATAAATTTTAGAGGCAGAATTAGAATACTAAGGCAATGTGACAATTTCCAAGACAAGAAAGATTTTGTAATAATAGGCAAAATAAAGGAACAATAATTGTTACTCATGTTTATGTTTTAGGTAAAAAATGCATCATTGTATAGCACTGGCAATGAGATTTTGAAGAGTTTTCTAATTTATTTGTCAGTCATCATTTCTCTTCCCATATTATTTCAACTTGCAGGTCTGATTGTACTGTTTGCCTCATACATTACAAATCTGTTTGTTGGGTTTTTTTTTCACAGTTTCTTTTCTTTTTTAATTTTTTTATTGTTGTTCAAGTACAGTTGTCTCCATTTTCCTGCCACCACTTTCCCTCACCCCACCCATCCCCATCTCCCACCCTCAATCTGACCTCTCTTTGGCTTTGTCTGTGGGTCCTTTATACACATTCTTTGATGACCTTTCTCCTTTTTTCCCCCACTATCTCTCTTCTTCCTCCCCTCTGGTTAGTGTCAGTTTGTTCTGTATTTCAATGTCTTTAATTATTTTTTGCTTTCTTGTTTTGTTGATTAGGTTTCACTTATAGGTGAGATCACATGGTATTGTCTTTCACTACACACAGGTGTCAATATCTAATAAATATCTGCACCCCAAACTCTAGCATCTGTTTCCAGAGAACCTGCCCACACCTACTTCACAAAGATGCATTTGATCATTTGTGAAGTTGGAGTAGCAATGGATTTTCAGTGTGGGCATACTTATTGAAGTAGGTTCCCCTTCCTTTGTCTTTCTGAAAGCCCCAGATGTTGTGAAAGAGAAACATCTTCATCCTTAGGCTTTTTCCAGCCCACTGGTGGTTCTTGGACATCAGCAAAAGAACAGATGGCCTCACTTTGGGATTGCCACCCTGCCACCATCACCTCAGCCAGGAAATGAGAAGACGGGAGTGTTGTTCCAAGAGAGACAGACTCATGTGTGCAAAGAAACCCATTTGAAACTCAACCCACTGAGTTTCGCCTGATAGAAGCTCATTTAAAAAAAAAATAATCCATTAGACTAGGTTCAGCTAAAATGTGGTATCACAAAGAAAGGAGCAAAAAAATCCCAAAGGCTTGATCAGAACTTCTCTCCAAATTTAACTTAGACTAAAGGTGCTTCTGTACCAAAAGAGTAGCTAGAGTATTTGAGAGAAAGCCTGGAGAGTCCACCTTTCCTGGGAATGCCCCCTTTCAAA
>PVKM010014634.1:0-28799 GCA_004027735.1 Carollia perspicillata
GGTCTCAGCTCACCTGTTAAGTAGTGAGGGGTGGAGCCTTAGGTGTTCGTCAGGGTGGGGCAAACCACAAGGTTTGGTTGTAGTGCTGTATGTGGGTGAGGGGTCCGAGAAGGAACAATGGTGCTTGCTCCACTCTGTCGGATCCCAGTCTCCTCCACCACTTCCCCCAAGCAAATTTGGCCCTTCTGGTGCTGATTCCCAGGTAGGTGAGCTTGTATACATTGTAGGACCCTTTGGGTCTCTCCAACAAACTCTCCTATGAGGCTGGAAATCTCTCCCTGTGCCTCAACCCCCACAGGTGTTTTCAATCAGTGTTTTGAGGCTTTATTTCCACACATTGGGGCCCTGGTTGCATGGTCTGTCTCGCTCCCCAATTTTGCCTGGTTTATCTGCACGCGAATGTGGGACTGCCCAATCAGCTGCCTTCTGCACAGTACCTCACTTCACAATAGCGCCCTCGCTGGGTCTACCTGTTGCCACCCAGTGTCCGGGGTCTGCCAGCCACTGCCTGCACACCCAGGGTGCCTTTCATGCCCGGTGCCACCGCTTTTTGTGCCTTGACCCTCTCCATCTGGCTGCCTAACTCCTCCCTGCTTACCGGTCTAGATGAATGTGTCTAGTTTATCTCCTTGGTTGTTCGACTTCCATATAGTTCAATTTTCTGTCAGTTTGGGTTGTTATTTTGTTGCTAAATTGTTGTTGTCCTTATTTTGGTTGTGTGAGGAGGCACAGTGTGTCTACCTACACCTCCATCTTGGCCGGAAGTTCAACTTTCTAAGTCTTGATCTCTGGGAAGAAAGTTCCCTCATATTATTATTTAGGAGTGTTTTGGCTATATCTGACTTTTGTTCTTCCATATGTATTTCACAATCAGCTTGTCAAATTCCTATTTATTAGGGACTTATATGTTTTTAAGCCAAAGTAGAATTTAGAATATGTGACATGGCTTTTGTTTATAATGTGCTTACATTCAAATTACAGAGAGGACTAACAAACATGACCAGTGAATAGCATAAGATGGTATGTGAGGAATTGTGTGGAATATATTAGACACATAGAAGAAACCCAGAAAAGAGTTGGACGAAGAAGGTAGAAGGGGTTATCGAGATCTCAGGAAGGATATTAGGCCTTAAGTTTGAGAGGAAGAGGAGGAGGAGAGGTATTCTCGGAGGCAATAGAAATAAAACTTACCTGAGTGTTAATACATCTGCGTTTACAAAGTGCTTTCACACGTATTATCTCATTTGGTTCTCAAAGAATACTATTGGGTAAGACAGATAATATTCTTATTTTAGGGGGCATGGAGGTAAATTGATTTGCCTAAGAATCCAGTTTGTAAGTGCTATGCCGGAACTTCAAAATACATCTGCTTTTAGTCCAGAATTCTTTCCATTGCATCCCCTTATCTCTCCTTGTATAAGAAGGGTTTCTAAAGAAAGCCAGGAGTCCTGGAACTGAGGTCTGTGTTAGGCACATGCCTTCTCCCTGACCCAGAGCAGGCCAGAAATCAGGACAGGCTGTTTGGTCTGACCCCGTGTAATGTTTTTAGCCTCTAGTTCATAGGTGGCAAACACAAAGCCAGCGGGCCGAATCTGGCCCTCCACCTTGTTTTATCCAGTCCAGCACCTTGTTTCTACTTGGCGGCAGCACCAAGCTCTTGCTTAACTGTTAAGGAGTAGTTACATTTATACAGTCCTAAAATTACATCCTGCCCTTTGAAGGCAACTGCAAGGCTGATATAGCCCCCGGTGAAAATGAGTTTGACACCCCTGCTCTAGGCCCACTCAGCTATGGGGCCTGAAGAGATTGGGGGAACAAATAAAATGAAGGTGGCAAGTAAGAATCACACAGCCTCAAAAAGGTCTTACATATCCCTTAGGAAATTAAATTTAATATAGAACCAGTTGTGTTAATACAGTGGCTCTATTATAAGAGGCTTATTGTTTTTTCCTTTAAAAATCTCAAGAAGTAGTTATATATATATATATTTATTTAAAGATTTTATTTATTTATATTTAGAGAGAGGGGGAGGGAGGGAGAGAGGGAGGAAACATCAATGTGTGGTTGCCTCTCATGCACCCCTCACCAGGGACCCATCTGCAACCTAGGCATGTGCCCTCCTGACTGGGAATCGAACTGGTGACCCTTTGGTTTGCAGGCCAGCACTCAACCCACTGAGCCATGGCAGCTAGGGCAGTAATTATATATTTTTACCAGGTAAAATTTACAGTTATTGTAATTTGCTCTGAGCTTACAACTGGCACAATGTCATTTTGTGTGCAGAACTGGGCCTCCAGTGCAAAACAGCTGAAGCTGATAAAGTCGATACTCACTTCCAGAAATTTTTCTCTCTTCATCTATCGCAACCCCCCAGTTGTTGGGTTCATCTGGTACCTACTGTCCTCTTGATGCCTCTCCCTCACTTCTACGTAACATCAGTGCTCAGGATTGAATGTAACTGATTCCTGCTAGGTAAACTGTTTTATAACTTATCTTGATATCTTTGAGAGCACCTTCATTTAACGAAGCAAATCTATAAGCTGGAGAGATAAAGGTGTGCAGCGGTGGACTTTCAGTGATTACCTGCCTGGTGGGCTTTTTAGGTAGTTGGGTGAAGGGTAGGAGAGAGAGAAGTTTTGCTTGAGTTCATCACCTTATATCTGAAATCACATCAAATTAACAAACATTTATTGAGTACCTACAACATTCAAATCAGCAAACTTTTACTGAATGCCTATAATATGTCTCACTATGGGAAATATGGTTGAATCTCAAGAAATTTAGGGTCTATCAGAGATGATGTAAATTTGGAATTCTTCATTTAGGGTCTGTAGTTATTCCATGAACTATTTGAAGTTTATGCAGTATTTGATGCTATTTCGTTTGGTGGGGGGAATTGTTCAGATCGTTCATTAGAATCTCAGAGGAAACTATAACTCCACCTCCACAGTTTAAAAGTTACTGGCAAGTGTCCTCTATTCTGTCTGCCTTTAACTCCAGGACTACGGTGGGGTAGGCTCATTTCCTTCTCGAACAGTGATGTCATGGTCAGGATCTGGAATCACAGCCCAAGGCTACCTCTAGGTTTGCTGCTGCTGCAGGTTAGGATGGGAAGTGGGCTCTGCAACTGAGATTAGCATTCAGGAAGTTTATCGAGGAGTACTTTAGGGCTTAATACTTGTAAGAAGGAAGGGGAGAAAGGACTGAGCAGAGGGGAAGCTGAGTTTTGATGCCAGTTCAGAGGACGCTGCAGTGGATCACGTGGAGTTCTGAAGCCACTGTGCAGAGTGTGTGCGAAGAGCTTGGCCTTTATACCCTCTATTGGTCAGTCACTGGATGTGGACTGCCCCAGTGGGGAAGTGTCACCTCAGGTTAGGGGCTATCTTCATCTAAGATGGTCCCCGGGGCAGGGTGGGAAGGACAGCTGAGGCCTTTCTGCTGGCAGGCCTCTGGGCAGTGGAATTCCTTCCCTTTCAGTATCCACAGGAGTCTAGCTCTGTGCTGCTCAGATCCACCCTTTTGTGTAAGTTCTGGGGGAAGCTCCTCCAGGACTGTGATTGGCAGTCTTCCTGAGTAAACTGATTTTATTGACGTGGCAGTAAATCTTGATAAGCTTTATCTCCCACCCTCTGGAAAGCAGACGTCTTAACAAGTTCTCCAGTGTAGTTGTCCATCTGGTACTATTAACATAATCACCATCTATATAGAGACTCAGTGTGATATTCTGTGGGGCTTCCAGCCAGACCACCAGGTTAATATAGCTCTGGGCAATATTATAAATGAATAGTGTATAGAAGACTATAAATGCAGACTGTTTGTTTTAAGTGAGTGTAAACAGTTTCTAATCATCTCTTCTTAGAAAGATAGAAACGAATGCCATTTCCAGATCGTACCACATATCCGAGGCCACCTTTATCTCTTCTACCAAATGTGGCACATCTGGCACAGCAGCTGCAATTGGGGATTCTGCTTGGTTGAATTTGCAGTAGCCTACCTTCATCCTCTAGGATTTGTCTTATTTTTTTCAGGAGCCAGGCTGGTGATGTCAATGAAGCCATGACGAGGATCATGGCCTTTAAGTCTTTAAGGGTGGAACTAATGTTTACCATTTCCCCTGACTTGGATTTAGTACCTAGGCTTGGTGCTATTTTAGGTCTCTGGAAATTGATGTCAATTTGGACCCTCTGTCCAGCAGTCCTTTTGAGTAGTCCCCTTTCCTCATGTGTGGTTACCTGGGAGATGGCTATAGGCCCATTTGAGGAGGAACCACAGGGGGGAATTGCTGTGTACACTTGCTGTGATGTTATAGGATCCTTCCGTTTGGGAGTCTGGATTCATGTTGGCTTCCCACTTCTTTTCCACCTAGGGATCCTGCATTCTATTAATTGTATCCATAACTGTGTGTCCCAGTCCTCTTGGCTGCCCCTCTGACCTTGCTGTTCTCTATGATTATTACATCCACCCTGTCTGACAGTTAAGCATTGCCACATGGTTTCTTTTGGGTGGGGGTAATATAGGTGGTGGGGGTGGGTCCTATCACCTTCATCCTCATTGCTATAATGAGTTCACTTTTGTAATGGCAGATCTACCATTAGCTCTGGCCCATGGAGGACAGCCAGCATTGAATTTCTTAGCGTTGGTAAGTGGTACATCCTCTGGTGGCTTTTCTGGAATTGAATGGTACATCCACACTAGTACCACCAACTCCAGCCTTTTGATCCTTCTTTCATCATTTGCCACATCAGTTTCGGTGTTTCTACTGCACTTAGTGTGGCCTAATTCCTCTTCTGTGCTTCTAGGAGTCATCCTAGTGATGTACTTGTACCATTCCCAGGGATCCTTGCCAGGGTATGATATCATGTATCCCAGGAGAGTGCTCCCAAAGCCATGAACTGTCCATTACTCAACCTTATGTTATGCTGTCCTTGGTGGAGCACCCCCAGGACCCGGCTGTGTATGGCTCCCTCACTCCTGCACTCAGTGCTGGCCAGGTCCTGAAGCTCCTCTGTGGTGTGTTCTCCTTCCTACCTAACAGGCCACAGGCCCAGATCCTCTTCTCTCACTTCCCTGCCAGCTTGCCCAGACTCATAGAGCATTTACCAGTTACATTACACAGCTGGACTGTGTTGTGACTTAAGCCCTGTTACTGGCCCAGTGACTGGAATGTGAGGTGAGGGTGAATCCTGAGGGACCACAGGCCTATTAGCTCGGAGACTCCTCTGCATCATTCACAAGCAAAAGGGGAGTGCTGGACCCTAACAGGGAGGATTGGGCCACTTCTGCAGCCTCAGAATTTGGGGAGAAATACAGAAATTTAACATTTTCAGATGGATCAGCCCAAATGTCTCCATCCCACATGTCATGGTCCTGTTCTTTCCCAACTAGGACTCCGTCCTTGGCCTGGCAAATCCGTGTCGATATTGTGTTGAATCCACCTGGGAGCTGAGCTGCTCTTATTATTAAGTCCTGGGACTGACCTAAGCCTTTTCCGCTCTCCCATTACAGATGATCAGTGCCTCTTCATATGCTATGAAAGAAGCCACCTGCCTTTCACACTTAATTTTTAAGTGGTGATTAGTCACTCTCAGCTTTTCAGTATCAATTGTATTTAGCAACAGCCACTCAATTTCATTATCCTTATTGTTACTATTTTGCCTATATTTTTTCAGTGCATGATGCACCAAGCCAGCCGATGCCATTCTTTCTACCAGTATACCACCCCAGTTCACCACAGGTAAAAATTTGAACAATTGTACTGCTACCTTGTGTTGCTTAATGCTACACAGTTGCCCCAGTGACAGGATCCTCACTGCCAATTGGTAATCTAGGTCCAAAATATCTGACCTCCTGTTTACTTTCTCATACTATGTCTGGTACTGATTTGAAGACTAATATGCAAGAGAGTTACTAGGAATTGCTCTTAAGATCAAAACATGTGGAAGAGAAGAAAAGTTGAACTGTGATGCAGACTCAGTGAAGCTCTAGCTGACCCCAGAGGATTGTTCAAAAGTGGAGATGACATGACTTTTTAGGGTTGTCCTGAGTTGGGGCAAGAGGACTCCATCTTTAAACCTCCATGTCAAAGAGCTATTGGGTACAGTATGCCCTGGTAAGGGGTCATGATTTTGGCAGTGTGTTGTCTGTCTTCCACCAAGGTGGCTTGTGCAGGGGTGACAGCTGAGAGCTTTTTGCTGGCAGCAGTCCTACAGCGGGGAGAGACTTTCATCACCAAAGGGAGCAGAGTGGAGTCACAGCATCCAATCCAATAGTTTAGGATTTCTAAAGTCTTGATTGTGATACCTTCCGACCTCATCTGCCTTTCTTGATGACATAAATATAATTGTTCTAAAAGTAAAAAGTAAGTAGTAAACTTGAAGGTGCTCTTCAAGTTTAGGTGAGCGAACTGACAAGAGCAGGATCTGACCTGTGGTCTTAAGCAAAGCTTTCCTTCTCTGTAAACTAGAATGCCAAACCCTGACTGGCTTGCCTTCTGTTGACTGAGGATCTCAGTAGCCATTAGACAATGTATTTGAATGTGATCTCAGATTTTAAAGCTTCAGCCAACCTAGCACAGTTTCCTGTGCACAGTAGGAGCTGTTACAAGTGATAGGTGGTGGAAGCATTTCCATTGCCCAAAGAATTTCCCTACATTTTAAAACTTCATTTTACTGGAAGTCATTTCAGAGTGCTAAACCCTTGAGAAAGAAAGCATTTTAAGGTGCTATTTCATTCACGCCCAGATGAAAAGAGAGGGGTCCTAGAAAGGAGACACTGTAGCCCCCTTGTCGGTGATTTTACTTTCCATAGTTTCCATTACTTGTGGTCAACCACAGTCCAAAAATATTAAATGAAAAATTCCAGAAGTAAACAATTCATGTTGTAAATTATGCACCATTCTGAGTAGTGTGATGAAATCTCATGCTGTCCCACTCTGTCCCACCTGGGATGGGCATCGTCCCTTTGTCCAACGTAGGCTGCTCACCCATGAGTCACTTAGCAGCCATCTGGGCTATCAGGTCAGTTATCAGGGAAAGAGAGAGAGAAAGAAATGAGAGAGAGGCTATATTCACATAAGTTTTATTACAGTATATTGTAATAATTATTCTATTTTATTAGTTATTATTGTTAATCTCTTACCATGCCTAATTTATAAATTAAGCTTTATCATAGGTATATACATAATGGAAAAAACATCATGTGTATAGGGTTTGTATTATCTGCAGGTTGAGGCATCCACTGGGGATCTTGGCATGTATACCCTGTGGATAAGTGGGGACTGCTGTATGTGAGAGCATTGAAAACACGCTGACCGGCCCTGATCCTACATCCAACACTTGCTTCACTGTCTCGGTTAGCTAGGATGAGAGGGCTGTTGCTCATTGGTTTGCTCTAATGGGAAGCTTAAAGTTCTCCAATAAAGGTGCTTGCTTATTTTTCTAGTTAGATTCTAAATCACCAATGTTTTGTTCAAGTCTGTTGAATACCACAGAAACCCAGAGCCCCTCAGCAGTCTCCAAATCCTGACACTCCTGGCAGGGCATGAGGAACTGTACTAGGATTGGCACTGTTCACCATCTATTCAGTAGAAATTGAGTGGATAAAGAGAACTGATAAAATGCAGTTTTGAAATTTAGCACATTCATCATTTCTAGTGTTTTAGATGATGGCTAGTGCACTCCACTCAACCATCCCTCAACTCCTGGCAGGAGGTAATAATGACACCTATTTTGGGCAGAGTGGATAATGATAAAAATCCTCTGCATCCACAAAGCACCTGTTCACAATGTTATTCTCTACAGTTCACAGACAGCAACTAAAATGCAACTATAGTCTCTGCATTTTATAGTCTCTGCATTTTAGTTAGTTCAAGTCCACTGCAAATCAGACTTCAAGATGGCATTAGACATGCAAGAGATTTCTTGGGGATGGGAGCAGACAATGTGATGCAGGTCTGACACCTGAGGAAGGAGGAAGGCAAGGAAGCAGGATTTGGTTACAAGAGTCTTAGACTATAGCACAGGTCCAAAAGAGGTTCAGCGAGGCCAATGGAAAATCATTGAGCCAGTTACATGTTGGAGAAGCCCCATGTCTTGCTGGAATAAGCCTACCTTTATCTCCCCACTGTGCTCAATCACTGGCTGGGGGTGTCAGTCAATTGCATACCCCATAGCACAAGATCTGAGCTGTGTGTTTTTGTCGCTGCCAGTGTCCACCCCTTGCACAGCACAGATCTTCTCTACGCAGCCCGGGGAGCAGCCACTCCATAGTTCTCATCAGCCTCTCTTCCTCAGGGGAAACCAAGAAGAGGTCAATAGGATGAACAATGGCCCATTGTTGTGGTTGATCTCAGGGCCACAACTGGTATTCATCCCTTCTCTTCTCCACCATCCACTCTAAATTACCCTCATCCTCAGCCATCACCTTAGCAGGTTGCAGCAACTTACTCGTCTGTATTGTGACCCAAACCTTCATATCAAGTGGGCTGAGCACTTGGTAATCACCCTTCTCAGGCTGGTGTTGCTACACATATCTGTTTAAGTTACAAGGCACTAACCCACTATACTTCCAGGCCCCTGAGTAAAGGGCCAGCCACTGGCCACAGCTTCAGAATCTTTATATATTCCCACATCTACACATGTGCATGGTCAAGAGCACTGCTCCTAATTCCCTCCATTGGGAAGATTTTTCTTCTCTGCTGTCTTTGAAGGCCAACTCTGAAAATGGCTATAATGCAGCAGTTGTCAATTTTTAGCATAACTTGCACCCAACATTTTAAAAAATCGAGGTATAATTCAGATATCATATAGATTTGTAAGCCAAACTTGGGCCTTTTCCTGTTCTTTCAGCTGGCTGTGTATGACCAGAAGTGCAAGGTGGGAGAGAGGCACAGGCACAGCTGTGGTGGGTGATCTGAGTCTGGGCTACCTGTGCAGGCAGCTTTCTTGGGCCCTTGGTTCCTGCTCAGGCTCATTCACAGATGTACCATTTCCACCTTTTGGGCCTGTCCCACTTTATGACTTGGCAGGCCCAACAGAATCCAGCTCTTAGTGGACAGATGTATGGTCACTCAGTTTTTCCAGAGTCAAACATTCTGTCTCTAGCAGCGCCCAGTAACACATCAAAAACTGTATTTTTTTTTTCATAAAATCCTCCACTGCAGATGGCTTGGCATTGTTCCAGAATCCCAGGCACCTGCATTATGATTATCCCACTGGGGCTTGTCGTAGGCTCCACAAGCATCTTTTTTCCCATCACTAATTCCGCCTCCATGATAGGGTCTACTGGATTGTATGACCCAATCCAATAGACCCTGGAAGATCTGCTGAAAGGAGCAGAAAGATCTGCTGTACGTCCTGTGTAGCCCTTTCCTGCACTGGGCTCAGCCCAAAGCTGGCAGCCTTCCATGTCACCTGTATAGATTGGAGCAGTATTTCTAAGAGTGGACTGTGTTGCCTCCAGAACCCAAAGAGGGCTAGTGGGCACTGTGTATCCTGCGTTGTGGGGAATGTAAGATTCAGCAATTTGTCTTTTACTTTGGAAGGGATATTCTGGCATGTCCCTGACCATTGGACCCCTTAAGACTTCACTGAAGTGGCAGGTCCCTGATGCTTCATAGGGTTTTTCTTCCACCCCTGCAGCATGTTTTTCACCAAGGCCTCCAGCAGACTCATCCTGCCATTGATGGAATGGATCAGTGTGATGTACTGTGGGATTTCCAGGTGGCCAGATATTTTCAGAGTATATCATGACTAAGAGCAGGAGAATTAACCTACCTCTAAGACGTATTGTAGATGAATATTGTTATTGGTCCTATATGAATGTAGAATGGAAAAAATGGAAAAGAAAGCACTTGCCAAATCATTGGTCACATATCCTGTACTTGACACCTTGTTGGTCTGCTCCAGCATTAATACTATGCCCAGCACAACAGTTACATTGGGACTATTATTTACATGGGGTTTAGTCTATAGGAGTTCTCTAGGATCCATGCAGTTTCTTCAGGGACCGGACTGCTCAGTTGGTTGGAAATATGATAGGTCTTGCATCCTGTGGGTCTTTAGTGATGGCATCAATCTCCATCCCCTTCCCAAGTGATGTTGCCTTTGATTTACTATCTTGGCTTGCAGGGGCTTAATGTCAGAGCTACTGCTTGGTCTTCTCCACTATGATAGCTCTTACCTAACAGGCTAAGGACTCGATGTGCATATTATTCCGACTTCCAAGTATATCAATTCCAATTATATATTCAGGGACTCAGGGAATGATCACTGGGTAGAGCCCAATGTGAGCCAGACATGACCCCACCTAAGATGATAACAAGAAGGCCATAGTGATACTTTGGGTCTCTAGATACCAATGTTAACTCAGATTCTGTGTCCAATAGTTCTCAAAAAATCTGGAAATTTCCATATCTCACTATATAATCAATGAGTAAATGGCCTGAGGTTCTTTGGAGAAGGATTAGAAGAATCTCTTGTATGCTTACTGTACTGTTGTGGGTCTGAGGGAATTGGCCATCTCGTCCCTTTTAGGCAGTGAGTTCCAGGTTCAAAAATCACCATGGATCTGGGAACAGAGAAGGTAAAGTGACTTGTTATTGAGATGACCACACTGAACCTCTTGTCCCTCCAATCCTGCCCCTTCTTTTTTTGCTTATTGATGTTAAATTAAGTAGCACCCTTGATGGCTGCCTATCTATTTACCTCTAAAAATGCTATGCTCTATTATGCATCTCCTAATTCTGTTAAGGCCATCACCCTTGATGGTCCTCCTTGCCTCTATTACTTTGGGCCCCCTCGTCTTAATAGATATTAATGAGCCTAGCTCTGTGATTGCCTTTCCTATCATGAGCTCTGGCTTGCAGAGGAGAGTACCACTCAACTTCTTAGTGATACCAGGTGGATAGGGAGTCCTTCAGCTATAGTTGCCTGTTGGAAGAGTCTGTGTCCTGCTGGAATGAGCCTGCCTTACTACCTCTATGGTGCTCAGTTGTTGGTTGGGAGCAGCCGGTGGAAGCTTGGCACAAATGTCATAGCAAATCTAGAGGAGGAGCAGCTGGGGCCACCAGTCAAGCATGCTCTCTGCAGCAGGGGACCTGAGCAGTATTTTCCTGGCTGCTGCACAGTCTCGCTCGGAGAGGCATACAAGAGTGGAGAAAGCCTCTAGCTCATCACATGGTAACAAGAAGACACAATTGCACAAAAGTCACTAGGCATAGTTTCTGTTTGTGTTTTTTTTTTCCCCTAAAATATTTCTGGAAACCTTACTTTCAATCACTAATTCTTCTATGTGCCCAACATTTAAAAAATTTGACATATAATTCACATAGCATAAAATTCACCAATTAAAGTATATAATTTGGTGGTTTTACTGTATTCACAAAATTAGGCAAGCATCATCACTATCTAATTTCAGGACATTTTCATCATCCCAAATGAAACTCCATACCCATTAGTAGTGACTTCCCACTCTTACCTCCCATCTTGTTCCCACCAACTGCTGATCTACTTTCTGTCTCCATGGACTTGCTTATTCCGGACATTGTCTATAAATGGAATCATGTAATAATATATGGCTTTTGTGTCTGGCTTTCTTCACTAAGCATAATATTTTCAAGGGTCATTCATATCGTGGTATGTATTGGTGCTTCATTCCTTTTTATGGTTCGATAGTATTTCATTGTATGCAATATACCACATTTATCTTATTCATTTTCCAGTTGATGGACATGTGGGTTATTTCCACATTTTAGCGATTATGAATAATGCTACTCTGAATATTTACGTACACATTTTTGTGTGAATGTATGTTTTCAGTTCTCTTGGGTGTAAGAGTGGATTGCTGGGTCAGAGGGTAACTCTATGTTTAACTTTTTGAAGAACTGCCAAACTGTTTTCCAAAGTGTGTGCCCAACATTTTTATGTGCACTTTGGAAGACACAAAAGTGAAAATAACACCTCATTCCAAAGAGTTTACGATTTACAGTAGATAGGGAGATGAGATTAAGATGCATACATAAAAGTATAATTACAGTACAGCTTAAGAGCCAAACCATGTTAACTCTAAATTAAAAGTGGACTTACAGTCATACACTCTTAGAGCTGGAAGGGAAGAGAAGAGGAGGGAGGGATGGCTGTACGTTAAGTAGTCAGGGCCATGACCCTCAAAGCCTGCGTTCCCACAATCCTCTTCAACAAGCCCAGGATGGGACTGCTGGAGACAGAGAAGCAGCAACCGCTGGAAAACCTGGAAAGCCTGTCCCGTTTCAGGGATGTTTTCTGCTTTCTTTAGCTTACATTATACTTTAACATAAGATGGATAGAGTTTAAACAGAGATATTTTCTCCAAAAGTCGACAAAAACTTGAGTAGGCTATTCCCATTCACTGATCTAGTCTCCCTTGTGACATATGGTACAAATCTGCTGACTGACTTGTTAGCGTTAATGGTTAAAATTTGTGGCCAGAAGCAGAGGGAAAGCAATGAGTTCACAGAGGAAATGAGCCCTGAACCATGCACTCAGGGCCATGGAAAGAGGTATCTTGGGGTATTTTCTATTTCACAAGTATTATCACCTTAATATTCTGCCGCTGTTCTTCCTCCAGTGGTCTGCTTAGTGGGCGGAATCAAATACTTTCCATTTTCGAACCGTTTATCTTTCAGAGACCATAGAAGTGGTAGAATGGAAGTTATTCTCACTGAATTACTCTGAGTTACTTCTTAATAAAAGCGGCATCACCTTCGGTCCATTTCCCTTTGATGTTTGCAGGTGACTTCCCACTCTCTGAATTTCATAACTCCTCTCTCGGCATCGCAACCTCGTTGCCCTTTCCGGAGAAATCAACAGCCACTGGCAGCCTTGGAGGACTGTGCTCACCACACACCCTCGCCTGAAATTGCTCACCCAGTTTGTCCTTCACGATGAAAGGATTTGTTTTGAGCTTCGCACATCTTCCTTCCTGAGCTTTCTCACCTTCTTACAAGGCCAACATTCATTCTGAATTTTAAGTAAGAAAATATGGGGTGTGAGGGAGAAGGAAGCTTTTTCTGTTTGTGCGCTAAAGAGCATGTCCTGTTTCTCTTTTTGAAGGAGCAGAGACATGATAATGGGCTGTTTCCCTCCACTTGTTAAAATTCTCATCTTTTAGTATTAAAAAAAAAACCCCAAATTGCATGTGAATCTGTCTTTATTTTCTCCATGACTAAACACTGCATTTTTCAGCACTTAACAAGTCATTGTTCTGAAAAATTGGTTTCAGATCAGATCCTGCTTCCTAATGAGGCAATGACTTAGCTCGTGATACTTTATTTTTCTGGACTTTAAACAGCAGCAGACATGAAAAAAGGCACAAAAGATGGATGGGAAATGAAATTTATGTGGTTGCTCCTTTCCTGTGGGGTCTGTGAATAATAGATGAATGGAAGACCCAGGTCTTTGATTGAAATTCTATTAATCAGAAGTGCTAATTAAACAACTGTATGACCAACCCTGGTCATTGTTTTCGGAGGGACCCAGGAAGAGGAGAGTTGCTGCAGTCTAATCTGGGAGGCCAGATTTCAATCTCATTGTTTCTGGGCTTCCTATTTCTATTACATTAAATCCAAACCCCTCTCTTCTCTTGGGAATCTTCCATAATCTGCGGTTCACCTGCCTTTACAATTCTACTTCCCATTTTCTTCCCCAAAAGAAACTCTCCTGAAGTGTATCTGGTCTCCTCTGTGCCATTTTCATTGGCCTTTCCTCATTGCTTTCCTTCACCCTCATTCCAAACCCCAAACGGTCCATCTTTTAGAGTCTGATTCAGACTCTACTTCGTTTGGAAACTTCTCCAATCATGACAGCATTTACTGATCACTTTACTCTATTTTCTCAACTTTACAGCATGAATCTATATTAAATAATTTCGTTCTCCCATATACATTAGTCTGCATTGTTCAGTTGTTCCAAGTGCCCCATGAAAATTTCCATTAGATCTGAGAAAATATGTGTTTGTCTCTCTCAGAACACTTAATATCCATCTATTAAATCAACACTATTAAGTGCTTATTCTGTATCAGGCTCATTTCCAGCTACTAGAGATACAAAGAATAGGATGAGACAAAGTTCCTGCCCACATGGATCTTAATTTTAGTGGGTGAGGCAGACCAAACAAATAGATCATCTAATACCAGACAGTGATAAGTGATGAACACAATGTGGAAGACATATAAGCTCTTAATAAATCACTTGTTTGGAGGACAATTAGGGACCAATGAAAGAATAACAGTAAATGAAGAATAACAGTAAACAGTAAAAGAAAAATTTCATATTAATCAGTTATTTGTCATTTTACACTGGATTTATAGTACCATCTTGGGCATTTAACTTTACAATGTTTTAGTTTTTTTTCTCTAGAATGTCTATTGTATTACTTTCCCCCATAACAGCAACCCAGGTTTTGGGAAGCTGAACCAGGTCACATTTATAGTCTGTGCTGGTTCTTGAAGATAACCGTCATGCTCATGTTCCGTAATGTATACATACATAATCACATCAAAGAGAATTATCGTTATTCCTTTCCATACTCTGGTGATCATTCTAAGTTACTTGCATAATTTGCTGGTCTATCAACTGTTCAAAATCAAGCCTCTGATAATTATTCTCAGTTTTGATTCATATTAGATTAAAGGAACTTGAGAATCACCTGATCCATTCCCTCACATTATAGGTGGGGGAATTGAGACTCAAAATGCATGTATATGTGTCATGCCTGAAAACCGTATTATGACATTGCCATAATCACAACTAGAACCTGGACTTCAGATACTTTTTTTTTTGCCTACTCCCCTGCTATGATTTTTACCATCTAATCTGAAATGGCTCCTCTGGACTTCTACAGGCTGCCAAGGCCAGTGTTAGAACCTACTGCATTGTCTTCTTAAAAAATATATTTTATTGATAATGCTATTACAGTTGTCCTAATTTTTCCCCCTTTGCCCCCCTTCACCTGGCACCCCCTACTCCATCAGGCAGTCCCCACACCATTGTTCACATTCATGGGTCCTGTGTGTAAGTTCTTTGGCTACTCCATTTCCTACGCTGTACTTTACATCCCCATGGCTGTTCTGTAACTACCAGTTTGTGCTTCTTAATCCCCTCACCTCTTCACCCAACCCCCCACAGTTCCCTCCCATTTGGCAACCCTCAGAAAGCTCTCTGTATTCATGTCTCTGTCTCTGCTTTTCTTGTTTGCTTAGTTTGTTTTTTAGGTTCATTTGTTGATAAATATGTATGTATTTATTGCCATTTTATTGTTCATAGTTTTGATTTTTTTTCTTAAATTAGCACCTTTAACATTTCATATAATAATGGTTTGGTGATGATGAACCCCTTTAGGTTTTTCTTATCTGGGAAGCTCTTTCTCTGCCCTTCTATTCTAAATGACAGCTTTGCTAGGTAGAGCAATCTTGGCTGTAGGTCCTTGCTTTTCACGACTTTGAATATTCCTTGCCAGTTCCTTCTAGCCTGAAAAGTTTCATTTGGGAGATCATCTGACAGTCTTATTGGAACTCCCCATATAGGTAACTAATTGCTTTTCTCTTGCTTTTAAGATTCTCTCTTTATCTTTAACCTTTGGCATTTTAATTATGATGTGTCTTTGTGTGGTTCTCTTTGTGTCCATCTTGTTTGGGACTCTCTGTGCGTCCTGGACATGCCTATTTCCTTCACCAAAGCAGGGAAGTTTTGTTTCATTATTTTTTCAGATAGATTTCCAATTTCATGCTCTTTCTCTTCTCCTTCTGATATCCCTATGATGTGAATGTTGAAACTTTTGATGTTGTCCCAGAGGCTGCTTATACTATCCTCATTTTTTTTTTTTGATTCTTTTTTCTTCTTATTGTTTTGATTGTTTACTTTCTGTTTCCTTATGTTCCAAATCATTGATTTGATTCTTGGCTTCATACACTCTACAGTTGTTTTCCTGTAAATTGTTCTTAATTTCAATCAGTGTGTCCTTTGTTTCTGACTGGAACTTTTTTATGCTGTTGAGGTCCTCACTAAGTTCCTTGAGCATCCTAATAACCAGTGTTTTGAACTCTCCATCTGAGTGACAACAAAATAAATACTGATAGATACTTGTTCACTAGATTAATAAAAGAGTTTGGGGAACAAAAGAAAATGTGATCAACTATTTATTTAATCTAAGTGATTCATAAAGTATCTTAAAAGTTCATATCTGGTTCTGTGAAATATGCCTTCGGAATCTTGATGGGAATCACATTGAATCTATAGATTGCTTTGGGCAGCATGGACATATTAATGATGCTAATTCTTCCTGTCCATGAACACGGTATGTGCTTCTACTTATTTGTATCTTCTTCAATTCCTTTTTTTTAAAATAGCAATTCTTTTTAAAAAATATTTTATTTACTTATTTTTAGAGAGAGGGGAAGGGAAGGAGAAAGAGTGGGAGAGAAACATCAATGTGTGGTTGCCTCTCATGTGTCCCCTACTAGGGACCTGGCCTGCAACCCAGGCATGTGCCTGACTGAGAATTGAACCGGTGACCCCTTTACTTCACAGGCCTGTGCTCAATCCACTGAACTACACCATCCAGGGCTCTTCTTCAGTTTCTTTCTTCAGTGTTTTATAATTTTCTGAGTACAGGTCTTTTACACATTTGGTTAGATTTATTCCTAGGTATTTTATTTTTTTGAAGCAATTATGAATGGGATTGTTTTCTTAATTTCCCTTTCTGTTAGTTCATTATTGGCATAAAAAATGCAACTTATTTCTGTATATTAATTTTGTATCCTGATACTTTGCTGAATTAATTTATCAGTTCTAGTAGTTTCTTGGTGAAATCTTTGGGGTTATTTATGGACAGTATCACGTCATCTGCAAATAAGGACAGTTTTAAAGTTTAAGTATTTTTCTATCTCAGCTCAGGGACTTTGTAAAGCAGTTCATAGTGTATAAATTAATATTACAGTATACAAAAGTAACTATTATTTAAAGTCACTGTGATTAATTTTTTGTTTGTTGAAGAATGATTTATCCTGTCTCTTTCCTCAACCAATTATGTATCTATTTACCACTCCTGGATTTCACACACTGAATTTTCTTAAAGTGGGACCCAAATTTTGGGGGCACATTTGTGTGTGTTAAGAACCAAGCCCAGGGTGGAGTGGCCCAGGACTGAGGAAGAGGGGAGGATAAGCCATGTCACAGAACAGTCAGTGTCAGCATGAAAGGCTAACAAGTGAGATGGAGGACTACGAAGTAGACTGAGTCACCTTGGATAGAGTGTTGAGTGCCAGAATGAGGAAATGGCATTGAATTTGGTAAGTCTTTGAAGGATTTCAGCAGAATTTATAATACCTTTGATCTGCCCTCCACCAGTACTTCTAGGCTCATTCCTTATACATCCCCACTCCTGGCAGGGACACACCAACTGAAATGATGAGCTAATTGCAATTTACTAAGCAATCCCTGTTCTATTGCCTGTCTTTACCATCTTTCTCATCCCTTTGTTTATGATAAGCCCTAACTTATTCTTGAGGTTTCGCCTATTATGACTTCCAGAAGGATTCCCTGTCCCCTACTGAGTTGGACACTGGTTCTGTATGTCTTCCTCCCCTATCACCCTGTCATATCAACTACCACTCTGAACTCTAATGCCAGCTGAGTTTTCTGTAATCCATCTCCAAATACTGAGCTCCTTGAGCACGGACTATGAGATACTTACCCCTGTATTCCCATTGCCTGGCATATAATGACCCAAGTATTTGATGCATGAATGAAAGAAATGACAAGCAAATAACTACATGGATGGAATGATATATTGGTGTTCACTTTAGGAACATTACCTAGCAGGACAAATGGAGAAAAGAGAGAGGTTAGTCAGTTATGGTAATCTGGGTAAAAAGGGGTGAGGCGGAAAGAGTATAAAGCAGGAACATCAGAGGAAATCTAGTAACTGACAGAATGTATAGAGCAAGGGAACAGGAATAGTCTAAACACCGAGGTTTTGAGCTCATAGGAAGAGTGATGTCCTGAATGGAAACCAGGAAGTTGGAAGAAAAATCTGGTTTCAGGTGGCAGTGGGAGGGGAATACAAGTTTGGTTTTACACACATGCATGTTTAATATTATCTACTAAAGCTGATTGTGTGGTTACTTTTCCTGATTAATGAAAATTTGTCAGAATTAAGCTACTCATGCTTGGATGGATCCTGTCCCTTGTTCATTCTCATTGTTAATCCTTAGATTCTTCCATTTTCTGGATGGATTTTTAGGTTACTTGGGTAAATCAGCTGCTTTGTGTACTTCAATCCAAGCAAGATCCTGTATGCCCAGGAAATTAATTTTTTGAGCCTGACTCAAGGAATTCCGTTGGAATTAAGCCCATTTACATGAGAGGCCTCTCAAATGTCACAGCCATGGCAACTCTTCGAGGACAGCACCTGTGACTAGTGACATTACCTCCCCTCCCTGCATCCTGGGTCAGATGTGTGCTGAAACTCTGCATATGTGGACTGCATTGGTCATAGTAATGACCAATGCAGGTCAGATGGCAGGTCAGATGGCAAATGAAATGTCCTCTCTGGTAGGGTTACTCTCAGAATTCACATTTGGCAAAAGAGTGATGCTGAGGAAGTTTGTTTTTAGTATTTTTTGGTCACTGTTTTTTTCCCCACATCCTTTTTTTTTATAATCTCCACTTTGACATTCTTCTCAGTGTCTGATTCAGGCAGGAAGCTTCTCTAAACTTCTGGGCCACTTGAGAAGAAGATCATACCATTCAAACTGAGGTGTTAATGTTGGGCCATAACTTATTTTGCTTCCTTTCTCTATGGCATTCCTATTTCAATAAGGAAAGCTGCTTGGTCCAGTGGCATAGCCCCTGAAGGCAGAGAGAGAGAGGGGAGTTCCTGGGTTCTGGTCCTGGCACTATTATTGACAGACTTTGTGACCTAGCCAAATTGAATGGATTCTCAGTCTTTTAATTTACAAAATGAAGCAGTTAAATTTAATTAGTGGTTTTTAGTCACATGAGCCATATCAATGTCTTCCCTTTCATTTTAAGCTCCCATTTTACTATTTTAAAATGAAATTCAGAGATAACATGTTATTTATATATATATCATTTAAAAATCAGTACAGTACTTTACCTGTCATATAAAAGAGAAATAAAAGGAAAGTATTTTACATAAAACAACAGGTATTTTAAAATGTGAATGCTCAGCAGATGACACATTAAAGTAGTGAGATGTTTGCAGCTGTACATGGAATCACCATAAATGTGACAGCTACAAATGATACAGCTATGATTGTGTGGTACTGACCCTCATTTATCATTTTTATTGTCCTTCAAATACAAGTAGTGGCATTGCTGTCAGTAATGCGATTTTCTGAAATGGTGAACATTTGTTGGTAAAGTTCCAAACAAAATAATATATGATCTTCCCTTCTTGGTTGTTTTTCTTTAAAAAAATTTAGTATGTGTTTAAATTGTGTCCCCCAATATACTATGTGCTTATATGTAGAAAAGAGTTCTGTTCTAGGCTCAGATAATTAAATATTTGTTTTCACCTATGTAATTGACTGGCTGGATGTTGGAAAGTCAAATAGGAAGCAAGATAGTTCTCTGCAGGTGGGACTCTTCTCCACATTGCAGGAGGCTGAGTATCCCTCACCACCACCCCTCAAGTGCTAGTAGGCTCTCTCCAAGTTATTGGGAGAACAAAAATAACACCCATCACAATTTCCAAAACACGTATGTGGGGGGTGGGGCAGGCAGTACTACCTTCCTTGAGAATGGGTGAACTAGATGATGTTTAAAGTCTGTTGAGACTCAACCAAAGGCAGATCCAGTTATTGGGGGTGACGAAGCTCATTCAACATAGGGGCCCCTTCTTTTAACAAAAAAAATCAAAATTACAAATACAAAACTAGGTATGAAAATGGGCATTTATTTACACTGACAAAAATATTGCAACACGATACAATGATTTTAAAGTTGGTAAGTACCACAAAGTGATAAGTAAGTATCACAAACACCCAATATATATGTATATATTTTTATACATGTATTTTAGTAATTAACTCCCTAACATAATTCTATGATACTTTTTCCCTTAATTTTTTGCAGCATACTTTGATTATCTCTTCACCTGACAATGAATATCATTTTCAATGGATAATTTAGTTTTTCCTTTAATGTGGTTGATCAAATTTGTTTCTATCATTGATAATTTGGAAAAGTTTCTTTTAGCTTCACAGCTTATTACTCAAGGTTAATGTGGTTACTATTATTATGGTTACTATGTAAATTTTTAGGATTGTTATAAATTTTATAACAACTTCTGGTTTGTTTTATATACAAGCTATAAGATGAAAAAATTTTTGTACAGTAACCAAATCACAAGTATTTCTTGAATTGACAATACTCATTAACTTGTGTGTCATTGATGTTTTTATTTTATTTTTGGTGTTTTCATCTTAGTGGCTTAATATGTATTTATATTATCTTCACTGAAGTCAGTATTTCATGTCAAGACAAGAATTCTGATAAATTCTATTTTGTATGATTCCCACCAAAAGACAAAAAATGATGTTTTTATAATTGTATTGGTCTTCTTATCAAATATATACTTTTTAGAAGAGGAACTCTCTTTTGATGTAGCATCAATGAAAACTTTATGTTTCATTTACAATTTTAAATATCTGATGACTGGAAGAATTTTCCATAGATTAGCTTCTAGTTATGCACATCTCATTTCTTCTACCCTGGTCACATACTTCTGAGGCTGGGTGCCATCGGACATGTTCATACCATGACATGACCATAGTTCTGTCCTTCATGCCATGAGACATGCCAGGTGAGTCAGCAGAGTTGGTAGTAGGAACATTGCTAGACAGCTTTCTTACATTGGAAGTGAAAGAAAAAACTTAATTCTACTTAGAAGTAAATCTGAGCTACCATATATAAATATTTCCTGAAAAAGCAAAACTAAATGTATCCACAATTCAGCTTCCCTTTATTGAGATTCTCCAAGTGGCCTCTACTCCAGTGGTACTCAGCTCTAGAAGAAGTGTGTTAGAAGGAAAGTCAGACTGGAAAGACAACACTCATAACAAACTGTGGTTGAAGTATTTTATATCTGTGAATGACTTATTTGAAAAAAAATGTGTGTGTGTGTGTGTGTGTGTGTGTGTGTGTGTGTGTGTGTGTTTATTTAGGAACACATCATTGCTTAGAGTCCCATTCAGGGCTTTGAAAGGGGCCAGTGCATAATGTAGGCTTCATTAGCTTCATGACAATCTGACACTAACACTCCGTGATTCTATGAATCAATCCCTAATCTCGAGGATGAGAGGAGTTGGGGTGGGAGTCTTCCCAGGGCCTCTCACATTTTATAACACATAGTGTTTTGTCTATTTGTGATAAGATAGGATTTTCTCCTCTAGTTACATGGCCTGTTGCATTTTTTTCTTAGAATGTTTACAAATGCTGGGAATAAACCACTTACTTTTTTAAAAACAAATTTTTATTAATGGAAAAGAATAAATTAATATCTTTTAAACATTTAAGTAAGGCTAATAACAAAGATCAGTGTTCCCATGACTTCTCCAATCCATGATGCAACCACCTTCAACTTCTTAAGCCATTTTTAAATGCTTTTTTAAATAAATAATATGCATATACTATGGCCTCTTGGGTCATCCTTTTAGACATTATTTATTGTCTCTATTATAATAGATGCAAAGTTTAGCTTTCAGTTTCCTATTTTCTTTCCTGGAGACATCTTTTTGGCAGCCTTCTCTCCTTCCTTCCCAAGCTGGACCCTCCTTCTCTGGGACTGCAGTACAGGATTTTCCTAGCAGCTCTCTTTGCCATCGTCCTGTGAAGTCCTTTTGTCTCATCTCTGTCCTCTGTTCTACCCCTGATTCCTGGCCTTCATATCTTTTTTTTTTTGTCCTTGGTTTACTCCTCTATTTTGGTGAAATATATTTTCCAGGAGCTTTCTGATAAAGAGTATATGGGAGGTAAATCTTGAGAAACTGCCAGTTCTAAAATGTATGTTTTCCACCCATGGTTGTCTGGGTGTAGAATTCTAGATAAAAAATAATGTCCTACCACACTAGAATTCTGAAGGCATTATTCCAGTGTTTTCTAGCTTTAGTATTTCTATTGATAAGTCTGATACCATTTGACTCCCAGTTCTTCGTAGGTGAGATGTTTCTTCCCTTTGGAAGTTTTAGGATCTCTAATTTGACCCCAGTGTTCTGAAAATTTATAATAATTTGACTGGTCTGTGTTGTTTTTCAGTCATTATGTTGGATACTTGGTGGGTGGGCCCTTTCAGTCTGGATGATCATATCCTTTAATTCTTGGAAATTTCCCTGTATTTTTTTATAATGTTTTGGATAATTTATTTCCCGCTATTTTCTTTGTTCTTTTTCTGGAATTATTTGGAAACTTGACCTCTGAGATGTTTCTTTTTTCCTTCCCTTTTCATTATTATTGTCCATTTCTTTTTTTTACTTCTATTTTTTAGGGGCTTTTCCTAGATTTTAAAATTTTATGTTTTTAATTTGAAAAGTTTTTTCCTTGGACTATTACTTCTAAACTTTTGTATATAATAATCCCATTATTATTTCAAGGATGAAATATCTTTTCTTATTTTTCTGAAATTCTTAATATTTTCTCCTGCTCACTGGGTTGTATCTGTTTTCTCTGAGTTTTTAATTTTTTGTTTATTATTTTCTCTGACCATATTATAGAACTATTTCTAGTATTTCTCAAATGTCTGATGATCCTAGGCTATGTATTCATATTTAAGGATGAGTGTAAAGAGCTATTTGTGTATCTCAAAATATATCTGGAATCCTACCACTTCTCATCACCTTCACCTTATGCCATCTTGGCCCTAACAACCATCACCTCTTACCTAAATTATTGCAATGGACTCCTAATTGGTCTTTCTGCTTTCCTACCTGTGTCTTATAGATTATTCTCAACAGAGGATAGAGTGATCTCTTAAAAATGTCATATTACATCACTGCTTCAAATGCTCCAATGGCTTCCCATCTCATTCCAAATAAAAAGCAAAAGCACTTACAATGGTGTATTAATTTTCTATGCTGTGTAACAAGTTGCCACAAATTTATTGGCTTAAAGCAATACACATTTCTTGTTTAATAGTTTCTGCGATTCATAAGTCCCAGCATGACTTAGCTGGATCCTCTGCTCGGGGACTCACAGGATGCAGTCAAAGTGTTGGCTCCAGGTAGGTTCTCATCTGGAGGCTGGACTAGGAAACACCTGTTTTCTAACTTGTGTGATTGTTGGTAGCATTGATTTCCTGCACTTGAAGGATTCATGGAAACCTGCTTCTTCAAGCCTGCAAGAGAAGATAGAGAAACTAGGTGAGTCTGCTCGCAAGGCAGAGTCTTTCGTAATGTAACATAATCATGAGAGTGACATCCTATCATTGTTACCAAAGTCACAGGTCCTATCTATGCTCAAGAGGAAAGAATTACACAGGGGTGTGAATCTCTAAATTTGGGGGACATAGGTCACCACCTTGAGTCTGTCTTTCTCAAATGGCCTACGAGGCCGTACATGGTGTGGCTACCTATCACCTCTCTGACCTCATGTCCTGCAGTTGTCACTCTTAATCACTCTGCACAGCCACAGGAGTCTTAGGGCTTTTGCACTTTCTCATTCCTCCGACTGGAACTCTCTTCTGCCTTGTATCCACAGGCTCATTCTCTCTCTCGCTTCCTTCCAGTCTCTGTTCAAGTGTTTCCTTCTTAGAGGGGCCTTCTCTGACCACCTTATTTAGAATTACTGGCATTCTCTATTGTCCTTTACTGCTTTATTTTCCTCCATATATACCATGCCATTTATTTATTTGTTGTATTTTTTTGTTATCTTCTACAAGAATGGAAACTGTATGAAGATAGGGATTTCTATCTGTTTTGTTTACTACTGAATCTCTTGTACTTAAATTATAGTAGTAATTCCATAAATATTTATTATATGAATGAGTGTGTATGTGCAAGTTGATGTCTGATGAGCTTAACAATAGGGCAGTTGGATGGGTGGCCAGCTAGTTTTTTTGTTGGGGAGCCCAACATGTCAGCATCTGCAGGTCTTTGCTGATATGTCATTCAATTTCTCCAAGGATCATCCAGTCTCCTCAATCAGAATCTTGGTTGCCATGATTTTATAGCCATGTGGTGGGAGGGGCTGTAGTTCTCATATTCAGTATGCAGATTTTCACTTGAGCTCCCAGTTTGTAGTTCTTCTCCTCGCCAAAAATCCTCTACTGTCCCAGGCCTAGCGTTCTGTGAGTTGATTTTTTTTGTGGTTCAGTTTCTTCAGAGATGATGCCTTCTGTCTCTGGTGAGAGGGGAATCAATTGAATATGCCAGGTGGCAGCTGAGATCTCGGGGCTTTCCTGCTACCTCTCTCTGGCTCACCCCTGCCTTCTATCCAGTATTCAACATTTCCTGAATTTGTCCAGAGTTCTTGAGGGTGAATGAGCTTCTCTCTCACTGGCATCTTCTTTTGCATGCCCTTGGGTTGACCTTTCTCTGTTCTGTGAAGTCATTCATCCTTCCTCCATCCACTTTCTGACTTTATATGGAGTTTCTCTTTCTATTTCCTTTTCTCCTCATTTTGGAAAAAGTTTTGAAAGGAGAAGAAGGCCACACTGATAGTGAAAATCCTAAAAAAAATTCATCCAGATGTTTAACATTTCCTTGGGGATAGGCTTAAAGTCTAAAGATATTAATGGCAAAAGGAAACTCTTATTAGAGGTAGCCAGATTTTTGTACTAAAGGTGAATATTAGGAAAAGAATTCCAGGTAATCCAAGTGTTAAATGTGAATGGAGAAAGATAAGTGCCATCTACAGTCAACGCTTCAGAGGATTCACACCTTTTGACACTGTAATTGCCATCGCAGGACTCTGTCTTAAAGCCAAATCCAAAATGTGGACAAAAATAACAGCACAATCATGTTTATTACAATTCTAGTCATATGGTCAAAATTGGAGAAACCATAGCAAAATAAAATATGGTACATTCATTGGAATATTATGAAGACATTAAAGGAGATATTTTTGAAGATACTTTTGAAAAGTCAAAGAAACCCAGAGATTTTAAAGACTGTTTTAAAAGCATGGAAAGGAGCTCACTCACACTATGTTAAATAATAAAAACAAGATGAGTGTATTATTACTTTTATTGTGAGAAAGCTTTTTTAAAGGCACAATTAAATTAGAAGACATTTAATTTATTTAAAACCACTTAAAATATTCTTAAGACATACAAAATTAGTATTATATGCACCAGGAAGTACCAAATTATGGTTTATAAATTGGTTTAGAAGAAAGCATCTGTTTTCTTTCTGAGGTACCTATTGCTCCTATAGAAGATGTGAAAGGGAATAAAGCAGTTACTCCTTTTCAAGAAACCCAATTACTTTTCTTCAGACTGTTTGGTAAACTTATAAGCCTTCACTTTCCAAATTTCCAAAATAACCTTTGTACATACTTCAAAAGAATGGCCTTTTCCAATAGTCTGCCAAGCGTTTAAAAAAAGAACTATTCTTGACCAAATTTGGAAAAGCGCGTAAGCGTTGACTGCACACAAGCTCAGTGTGTCTGTTTGGTAGGAAAGCTCTCGGCCTGCAAGGCAGTGCTAGAGTACGCAGATAACGTGAGCTCCAATGTTGATTCTTGATGCCAGAAGAGTTTACTTCAGCAAAAATGTCTTTATTTAGCGAAGATGTCAGTTCTTGTCCTTAAACTCTTCACTGCTTAAAATAGGTGTTGGGAAATGTCATGGCTCAGGAAATAGTCGTCACTATGGATTTTCATGTTCAGCCTGCCTTTATCTACCCGAGGCGAAGAGGCACAGTGCCTATGAATCCGGTAACTATGCGACGTAGTAACTATTCACAGGAATGGTAACTGTGAAAGTTCCAGTAGGGTACTTCTAGCCCTTGTGGAAAGCCAGAGCTAGGGTGATAAGCCAAAGTTACATCAGGGTGTGTTTTTTGTACGTTTTCCTTTCTCTTAGTCTTTTTATTCTTTCTCTGCTCCCAGCCCTGCCCCAAGACTCCAGTAGAGGATAGGTACTGTTTGTATGTGCTCTTCTGGCTCCAGAGGAGCTTCCCAAACACTCACAACCTGACATGGACTACACAGTTATTTCCATCTTCCATCTTTTACATGGTGAGGTGCTATGTGAGATGAATAGCCACGAGGAGCTTGGGCACAGGTCAGTGTACCCTGCATGGTGTGGGTAGACAGGGAGAGAGATCGTAGGGGTAGGTGCCACAGGGACTCACTTCTGCTTTGGGCATTTCGCTTTTTGGACTAGGGGGACTATCCTCTTTTTGTTTGCTTAAATTTTATTGTTACAGCCATGCTTTTGCATATGCTCATGAAACTGTGTCTATTGGACCACGCCTAGCAACAAAATTCTCTGCCCCTGAGAGCTGGAAGTTGGCTGCTGCAAACTTAGAGAGGTGAACTTTCCCTGCCTTTCTGCAGAAGACAGGATTTGTTTGGCAGAAACGTCACACACAGGTACTTTAAAAATAAAGAAGCTGAACTGATTAAAAGTGAATAGAGATTCTCAGTTTTGATATATTTCAAGCACTTGAAGTGTCTTTGTTGGGAAAACTGTAGCTCAGAGTAAAATACCCGAATCTGCCACTTTTGTGGTTTCACAGATCAGAACTTTGAATTCTCTAACTTGCCTTTGGAGGATCCAGCATCTCGTTTATATTCTTGGATCCATGTGGCAAAGGTTGTGGTTTTTTGGTTAACTGGAAAGGGGAAGTTTGGGACGACAGTAGCATTTCCATGGTTCCATTACAAAATTTGGTCCACAGGTCTCTAAGCAGAAGTGGGAGCCTCCCAGAGTTCCTTTGCAATACTCCTAGTTGTAGAGGTGAATTCAGTATTGACTCAGTCTGTCTTGGACCTTCGCAAGACGATTTAGTTTCTGAGAGGCACTTAGCTCAACAGTAGGCACACAGTGGGAGTCTGATACGTAGTGACTCCTCAAATGATGCATCTTTGGGGAGCAATGCTATGAAGCTTTGAAGAATTCCCATATATTGTGTGATGCAGTGATCTTTTCGAACAACTTGTTTGTGCGGCTCCATGGGGCCAAAAGGCTACAGCTGAAAGTAGTGAGGGTCTACCCTACTGTAGAAGGGAAATTTAGATGCATTCACAGCCCAGCTTAACCCCCTGAAGCCTTCTCTCCCTGCTTGGTGCTCATTGTTCTCCCTCAGCTTTCAGATCTTACAGCCTCTGCATGTAGTTGAAGGCTCCATTCATATGTACAAAAGCTACAGCTACGCTTGGTAATTGCTTTGGACCAGGTGCAGTGCTAGTGCTAGATGCACAAAGTAGACATAGGGATTCCTGACCTCCTGGATGTTCCAAAGGAGAGAGAAGGGCAAACAGTAAGCAAGTAACAAGAATAAACAGTTCATTGAGGATTCTCAGTTCATTTGGATGTAAACTTGAAATAGCTGTCTTTTTTTTCCAGTGACTGCTTTCATCCTTGTTCACCCAATTTCCTACCTCTTAGTGAATGTTTGGCAGATCCTATAACTTTCCAGTCAATTTGAGTGGTTAAAAATGCAGCCCTGGCAAGTTTAAAATTTAACCTGACTCCTGATTCAAAGAAAGCCCTTCCCCCTTAACGCACTGTGCTCAGTTCAGCCAGCCCATCTGGGAAGATATTCTCAGGGATTATGGTTGGTCTCTTCCTGAGGAAATTCACAAGAGCAACCTCAGAAGGATGAAATACCTCTCTCCCTCAGCTGGTCTCAAGGCTGCAACTTATCACAGTTCCCTTCCTCTGTACTGGTTCTAAATTCCCCTCACCCCTCGCTAGCACAGCTGCTGGCTTACCTTATGTGATGAGGACTGAACCCTTCGTCATTCCTGAAATATCTGAGATCTAAGTCTGCTGTAGTTGTCCACGTCCACATATCATCAAACCGAGGAGGGGAATGCCGAGACACGTGCCAGTGGGTCACCCGGGGGTGCCAAGCACACTCTTCTACACACTCCTCTTGTAGCATCAGTTCTACCTCCTGCTGATGAGCAAGGTCAATGACCTCTGTGAGGATGTTGACACCTTTCCTTGGCCAGTGATCTTTTGGAACAAGGGACTCAAAGTGACTTAGGTGACAGCTACAGTTTAAAGTTTAGTGGGGCTCTCTTGTCTCCCTTGGTGGAAGTGATATTCCTATGGGAAACAGGACCTCTAGCCCCCTTCCTAGTCTGAAGATGCAAGGAGAAATAGCAAGTAGGGACACTCCTACCTTTATCCCTTGGCTCTCAGACTCTTGCATTTTTCCTCTTGGGACACAGCACAATGTAGTGGTTATTGTTATAGGTGTAAGCTTTGTGCGTATCCTATTGTCCCGGACACCTGCCCACAGTGTCCATGGTGTTATGGATGAGACGAGATACATTCACACGGACTGCCGAGTTCTTGTGGAGGAAAAGGGATGGCACGGCTACTCTCTCAAGGGGAGAGCACCTTGGAGTGGCCTAGTCACTCTCTCAAGGGGAGAGATCCCCGACCCTTGCCTTGACAGGTTTTTATTGGGTTTCAATTTGCACAGGAATACAGGTAAAGTTCATTAATCATTGTCAGGCAGTAGGATCAAATAATAGAAAGCATACAAAGAACTATGAGGGCTTATTCTGAGTCAGGGTCTGTTAGCTAAAAGGCTACAAAACTTTGGGAAACAAACTCATTTCCTGCTC
>PVKM010014635.1:0-28813 GCA_004027735.1 Carollia perspicillata
GACATAAATATATTATGCCCTTGGGGTCTAAGAATACCTTCACACTTCAATTTCCCTGGGCTCTACTAGCCTGCGCAGAGGAATGAGGTCATAACAAGGGCCTGGTGTATGGAGATTGGCCATGGCTCAGCTTCATGGGTTCATTGTAGTTATGACTGATGATGAACTTGAGCGGCCTCAAAATGCCCATCTCTCCACCCAATATTTTGCAAAGTGTCTCCGGGAGATGTCCCCTATGTGCAAGGATAAGCATCTTCCCTTGAACCACGGCTACACTTCTGCATACCACAGTCCCTCTCTGTTTTGCCCAGCATTATAGTTCCCCATCCAGTGATGCTTCTGCTTACATAGCTCCATTAACCTGCAAGCCTGGCCACTGCTGATTTTCACTGGGCTGACACAGTGTTTTTAGAGTCCTAGAAATGCTAACTCTGGGTAAGGGAGGAAGAGCGAGAGAGTAGATCAGGAGAGAAGGAATATGGAAGGGAGAGAACAAGAGAACATTTTTCTCCCTGATTTTGTTTCATTGAAAGTGCTACTTATGGTTTGGTTTGTTAACAGAGTAAAGCAGCCTTTGAAGCTTTTACTTATACCTCTTTTTCTTTGAGATTCACGCATACACACACACACACACACATATGTGTGTGTATACACACATATATATACATATATACATATACATGTATATATGTACATATATACACATATACACGTGTATATATATATGATCAAAAGGTATTAAATCTGGAATTCTGAATTCTAATGTTCTTTTCAATACTTGATATTTTCATACTTAATATTTACAAAAATTGGGTAAGTATTAATTTACATGAAAACAAAAAAGAAACATCTATACCTCAAGGTTCTAAACTTTAGAATTATGTCCAAAGACTGCAATATAACAGGGAAGAATTGTCAGTTGAAGATTCTGAGTTAATGGTTTTAACAGTCATTTATTGACTCATATGCCATTGATGTGTGAAGGAAATTTGATGGCATCTAAGATAAGTAGACAAAAGCCAAGGTTAAAAATGAAAGTTAAAATCCAAAGGAAAAGAAAGGAAAGAGAATGCTTGGGCAAGAAATGAAAGTAATTTACTCTGATAAAAAAGAAATTTAAAAAGACTAATGGAAGAAGACCTTGTCACTGAGGAAAATCAGAAGGAAGGAGGCATTGTTTCTGTCCCTGGGTAGTTCTCTGTCTCTATCTTCCACGACACTATATTGTTAAATACTGCCGGCTCTTTGCTAGCTCTCCTGGAGGGCTAACCTACGAAATCCAATTACTTTTCTAGAAGCTGTAGTGATGACCAACTAAACTGTGGCCCTTGGGGACAGTATTTGTATCCTTTGACAGCAATTAATGAAACCAATAAATCAATTAGTTAAATTAAATTAAGTTCCACCCAGCTATTTCCACAGCCCATCCACGTGTCCCTAAATGTGATTATAAGGGTGCCCTCGACGAGAAACGGATGCCATTCAAGTGATCTTTACTGTCTTTATGTCCTTAACATCACCCCTTTACAAAATTATAGTTATTCTACCTTTGCCTTGACTCTATGTTAAATGAACTTTGCTTGGGGGAGAGCTCTTGATAGAGGCAATGGAAATACTCTTTGTCCTGCTAAGTGAAAACTGGTGACACCAGAGACTGCAGTTCCTTCTATTTATTCCTTTGTTAGATTTAAGAGATCTCATTTTTCTTCCAAAATAATCATTGTATTCAGACCTGGTTTTTTTTTTTTCAAAGAGGAGGCTCTCTCTTTTCTGACAATGCCAACCCCTCTAGCTTCCGCTTTCTCTACACTATTCTGATTTTCCTTCTTGCCTCACTGGACTGGGCCATCCCTCTGGTCAACCTCGCACTGTTTCCCTCCTCCCCAATGGTTTCCCTTTCTTCTACTTCTTTCCCACCTCCACCCACACCAGCATTCTAACTTCTCCAGAGACTCTTCTTCACATTAGGGATATATCATCACAGCATTAGGGATGTATCATAACAGTTGCCACCCCATCATTGAATTTAGTGAGGTTGCACTTCCCTGGATGCTTTCCTTGATTTCTCTCCAGGCTTGGAGCCCATTGGCCAATCTGTCCTTCTTGAAGTGGTTTGAGATTAGCCATGCTACGTATCAGGTGATCTCTGTACCTCTCCTCATACCTTCTTTATTGCCTCCATTAGTTCTTATATCCACTGTTTTCTTCTCTGTGTGCATTAAATATGTATTAAGTACCCACTTTTGGAAGGTTGCTTTACACCCTAAATATAAAGATAAACAAGACACGTTCTCAAGCAACGTGCAGGATAGTGAAGGTGGCGAAGATGAGCAAAAAACTATTATATGTCAAACTGTAATAAAATCCTCCGCTCCAAGAATACAAAGAAGAAAGAGAATGAGTTTCCCTGGATGATACAGAGAAAGACAACACAGGTGACACCTATGTTGAATGTCCAGGGTGAAAAGAAGAGAAATATCATTTCAAACATAGGGAACACGACGTGAATAGATCTGGAGCCCATGATCTGATCTGAAGTGGAGTCTCGTGACTTGAATTGGAGAGCATTATTTGTGATTGATAATATTGAAAAGGTAGACCGTGGCTGAACTGTGAAGAGATTTGAATGCTGGACTGAAGAGTTTAAACTTTTTTCACTAGAAATGTGTGGGCTTAGATTTTTGGGCTGATGCTTATGATCTTCTAGGAGTTGCTGAAGACATGTGTCAACTGTGAAGGGAATGGTTTGGAGCTGGGAGTTCATGAGACCATTTCGAAGCTGATTTCAATGGTCTTAGAGAAAACTGATTAGGAGTTGAAGCAGGGTAGCGGCAGTGGGAATGGGTAATGGATATATTATGTGGGCAAAAATGGGTAAAAGATAGTGTTGATTTGATTTTGAGGACTGGGGATGGAGAAAAAGTTTAGAGATGACCCTGATATTTCTGAAATAAATTTTAGATACTGTCATGCCTCTGTGCAAACATTTCAGTACTTTCTCGCTGCTGCATTTCAGTGTTTGAAATACAGTTTGGATATCAATGAAAAACTTTTTTGGTTATAAGTAAAAGAAATCAACTGGCTAGCCAGTCCCCCCCCCTCAAGAAACAAACAAACAAACAAACAAACAAACAAAAAAACCCAAAACAAAAAGAAGGTGTTAGAAGGATGATAAGGTTATCTCAAAAAAATGCCAGAAAGACTTGAATAAGCTAACACTGTGAAGGGCAGAAATCAAAGCAGGAAGTAAGGAATTGATGAATATTTTCTCTAGAATTCTCATTCCCAATCCCCTGGTCTCCCAATTACTCAGTTCACATCTGTATCCTCTTGGGGCATGATTGAACTGACCTGGGTCAGTTGTTTTCCCAGTTCATTCAACTAGACTACTGTGGCAACGTCAGACAGTACAGCTCGGACGACTAGAAGCCACGTTCTCGTGTGTTAAGGTTAATACCCCCTCCTGAGACACTCCCCACCCCCCACGCACCCCCGAAAGAGAAGCCTCTGTAGGCTGGACAGATTACCTTATCAGAGTTGTCTTCTCTATGTTCCCAGTTGTTTTGAGTTTATAGACTCACTTGAGAATCTGATGAGAATTTATGGCTCCCTTTCCAGAAAAAAATGCAAAATCACAGAAATACATAGGGAGTTTTATAGATCTTTTCAAAATTATGCACAGACTCAGATTCAGAAACTTTTGCCTGAAAAATAAAGTCTACATGTCTCAGCCTGACTTTCCAAGGCCGCCGTGATGCTGTTTCAAAGCGCCTCTCAGAGGCGTCACGTCCCACTCCTTCTCTCTTCAAACACTCACAGTTAAAAAACAGGATCTCCTCAACTCTAACCCTTTAATCATGCCATTTCTTCTCTCACCAAGGAAGGCCCAGATCCTCTTATCACAGTCTTGTTCAGCCTTTAATGGTCGAACTGAAAACCTGTTCCTTTTATGAAACTCCTTTCGCTCATCCATCACCACGGGGGCCCTCCCCCATTTCTTGTCAAATACAATACTTCATACCTAGTTCTCTCACAACATTAGTTACTTTCTTCTTTACATATATACAGTTTCTATGTGGCCTGTCTCTGCTCTTAGACCCTAAGATCCCCAGAAGCAGGACCTGAGTGTCACTGAGCGCTGTGCCTGCACTTCAGTGTTCTCGAGCACGGGGCACTCAGAAATGCTTGTCAGATGAATGAAGGGCTACTGACTGGGAGAGAAAGGGTCTCTGTCTGATTTTCTCTTGCTTGTACTTTTACAATCTCTTCTTTTCCAAGGAGTGAGTCTTGTTCTTATTTTCCTTTTTATTAATGTTCATTTTCTTGGGCATTATGATTTATCTCTACTTCTCTCCTGGTAAATCCCATCACCTGTTATTTTCATTTTCTCTTGGAGATAAATTTTCCCCTCTCAGCTTAAAAAATTATCAATATTAATTTGAATGATTCTTTTGTTTCATTTGTTCCGCCGCCCACAGCCTTTATGTTGGCCTCATTATTCACAAGAAGGACAATTCCGATCAATTCCAGAAGCGTTCTCCCTTCATTGATGGGCGTTGTTTTCAGATTTATTAATGGGTGCTGGAAATTCACAGAAAACAGTGTCTGATATTTCTATTTTAAGCAGAAGTATTTAGTTCATTCCCCCACCACTTCGGTATTTCCAGTGGCTTGAAAAACAATAGATTTAAAAATCACCATTGAAATATTTAAATGAACTTTAGCTGAGTGAAAAATTTCCTTCTCTTTGTTTGAAGTGCAAAGCCACACTTACAAAATGGCCCAATAGGAATGCTTTCCTGCTGTGGACTGTTTTCCGGAAGGGATTGGGGTGGGGTGGGGGCTTGCTATGCATGGAAGAACAGCATCCTCTACTGGTGAGAGAGCCTTGGGAAGTCTTCTGAGTGTGGATAGCCAACGAAGCTTTGGAAAATTCTTGGCTGGCGTATTCACAGATGGGGAAGTCAATTCAAGATTTCTTATGCTCATTACCCATGATATTACTGAAACTTAATTAACTTTATACCACTGAAAATCAGCAATAAATCTTCCTTTCTTTCCTTTCTCCACCAGGATTTTTCTAATTGTTAAGAATTAATCTTACTCTTAATTCCTTTGGAAATTCTCATTATGCAAAGTTTTCATTATGGTTCCATAACAATGTATGTTGGTTTCAATGGAGCGATGTGATATCATCATTATTGTCAAATATTTCATTAGAAACCAGCACTGATGGTGTGCTTGGGGTCTCTACACGGCTGCTTTGCAAGGGAGGCGATCTTTTATAATGATGTGTTCTTGGCATTTACAAGAAGGACTCTTTGGCCAGAGTCCACAACCAACCATCATTAAATAAAATTTCCATCTGTAGCGAATATGTGTGAAAATGAGTATATCTTGCGTTTATTTTTAAAACGTGGTACTTGACATTTTCTTCTATTTAATTGGCTCAGGTTGCCTTCTTCTACCCTGGATACCTAAAGGGGAACAAGCTCACCCCAAATTACGGGCATTCTTATGCTATTTATAGGGTTTTTACAAAGTGGCATCTTTCTGGGACAAGAGGGAAAATAAGATGAGATAGAGCTAAGGACAAACAACAGTGGACAAGTAAATGGATTTCTTTTAAACTTGCAAACTGATTTGTATGATATTTATGAATTGCCAAACCTTACCCATCCATTTCTGTAATCATCAGGCACACACCGTTCTTTGTTGTCAAGAAATTGACAAGTTCCCCAAAGTGATGTCTGCTTTACGATGGGACACGGAAAAAGGAGAGAGCTCCAGGAGTCTCTGCAACAGACATGTGCCTAGGAAGGTCCGTGTGTAGGGATTTTCATATGATTTTAGTGGCTGGGCAGTTTCTTTCATTAGTGTGCATCAAGGATATGGCCCATGGGGTTACTTTCTACCTCTGGACCACGTAGAACGAAAGAGAGTCCCAATATCCAACCAGTGCATTCCCTGAATGCAAAATTAGTTCCAATGTAAGGCATTTAGTTTCAAGAATGATACCTATTTTTTCTAAGGAGGCTTTAAAGCAGATCAGAACCAAGTCTAGGTTTATCAAAATTTTTCTTTGCTCTATTTTCACGGAGAAGGCTAATCCCTAGTAACTAATATCCACATATATTCTTTTGCACTGCAATCATGAGTATATCCACTTACAGTTCTATATTCTGATTTCTTTATGATGGAGCAATTATCATTAAATCATCCTTGAGTTTATTATGACTACAATGGCTGCTATAATCACAGTTAGTCATAACTATAATTATCATCACAAATATAGTGGCTATTAAACTAAATTTTAATAACTCACTCTATCATTAATATAATTGTTATTGTTAACTTCATGCCCTTTTAGAGACTTCATTATAATGAATGACTGACAGAGAGGTGAAAATATGAATCACAAAGAACAGAAGAAGAAATCCTATTTCTCATGTTAATGAACTAAATACCAAAAGTTTACTTATAGATTTGTAGTTTAAAACTCAAATATTCTTCTTTAGTACTAAAGAATCATGGTCAGCTTTCCGAGTAGCTGTTGCCTCCAAGCTCTTTAAATCATAATATGGTTTAACATAAAACTAATAGCACAAGCAAGAACTAGAAGTTCAGGGCAGAATCAACTTTCGTGGTGCAATGGGTCGACAGAGAAAGAATTTTCTTTGTTGGAAGCCAGGCTGATTGTAGGCAAAACTGAGTACTAACTGAGATTTTTCTCTCTCCTTCCATCTTTGCCATGCATTTTGGACTACCTTCAGCTAGGTCCTCTCTGGAGAAATCCCACCTACAGGCGATGCCAGGACGGTGGAAAATGGCTATTTGACTCCACATGAGATCGCTGTTCAGAGGACATGAATGGACACGTTGGGAACAGGCCTTCACGAGCATGTCTGGGGCTCGTCCTTGGCTACAGCTGGCCTTTCTTCCTCCTCTGGTTCTCCGCGTCTGACAGTGCCAGGAGTTTGGGATGCTGGTGGTTGTAAAAGATTCTGGGTGTCAGGGAAGAAGTCCAGAGATTAGCAACCTTTTGTGCTGCTGTTTGTCCTTCTTCACCCTGAACTTGCCTTTGGCAATTCTGTTTCCACAGTCCCTTCTATGGCTGCTCTGTACTGCCCATTCTTATGATTGATTGCATTCTGGTGCAGGCTCTTCCACCACTTGCTAAAACCATTGCCATGGATTCCTGTACTTACACATTCTGCTCTTGACATTCCCGATCTACCACCCCATCTTTTCTTGCCTTTGTTTCCCTGGACACATTTATTAATCATTTACTATATTGTCAACACTGGGCTGTAAGGTGTTCTTCTCCCATCTAAAAATCTTTACAGCTCTCTTTAGCTTGTGAAATAATTCCCAGGTTCCTTGACAAGAATCTCTAAGTTCTAGCCTTAAACTACTTTGCCAGAATTATCTCCCAGCATGCTTTGTTTTTTACCCTATACCTCACTGATGACATGGTTCTAGTTCTCTAAACATAACAGGTATTTTCACATCTTGTTATAGTTGCTCATGCTGTTTCCCTGCCAGGAGTATTTCTCCATTAGTTTTCTATAAAATTGTTGTTAATTCTTTAAGACCAAATTAAAATTCGCTTTTCATGAATATTTCCCAATCGCTCCCCATCTTTTTGCTTTAAATTTAAGATTAGTGATCATTTCCAATCTCCTTTGCTTATAACTCTATAGCAGTTTCTTCCTTCCCTCCTTCCTTCCTTCTTTTCAATCCTCGCCCAAGGATATATTTACCGATTTTATAGAGAGAGGGAGAGACAATAAGAGAGGGAGAGAGAGAGAGAGAATCTTTGATATGATAGAGAAACATTGATCAGTTGCGTCTTGTATGCGCCCTGACCAGGGATTGAACTTGCAACGTAGGTATGTACCCTGACCAAAGATCAAACCCACAAACTATTGGTGTATAAGACGATGCTCCAACCAACTGAACCACCCAGGAAGGACTAGCAGTACCTCATTTAACATGCAGTTGTCAGTTCCCCACTATGTGCCAAGCACTATTATAGTTGTGAAAGATGAAGTACACAAAGACCCTATCCTCCAAGGAGCTTAGATTTTAATATATTGGCCTGAGAAATCAGAATAATGGCTTTGTTATTTATTTGAAAAATAAATAACAGGTTTAAAAATAAAATCAAGAGTTTGGTTTGGACTTACTGAGTGTGAAATGCTATTGGATATGCACATGGGAGCATGAAGCAGGTAAACGGATATATGATATCAGGGGGAAAGGGATATATTGGGATCACCAGTGTCTTTTTTTAAATATATTTTATTGATTATGCTATTACAGTTGTCTCATTTCTCCCCTTCACTCCCCTCCTCCCTGCACACCCTTCCCACCCACACTTCCCCCCTTTAGTTCATGTCCATGTGTCACAAGTTCTTTAGCTTCTACATTTCCCACACTACTCTTGCCCTCTCCCTATTTCCTACCAACTGTCTTTGCTACTTATTCTCTGTACCTTTTCCTCACCCTCTCCTCCTCCCACTGCCCTGTTGCTAACCCGCCATGTGATCTCCATTTCTGTGGTTCTGTTCCTCTTCTAGTTGTTTGCTTAGTTTGCTTTTATTTTAGGTGTGGTTGTTAATGACTGTGAGTTTGCTATCTTTTTACCGTTCATGTTTTTTATCTTCTTTTTCTTAGATAAGTCCCTTTGACATTTCATATAATAAGGGCTTAGTGATGATGAACTCCTTTAACTTGGCCTTATCTGAGAAGCACTGTATCTGCCCTTCCATTCTAAATGAAAGCTTTGCTGGATAGAGCAATCTTGGATGTAGCTCCTTGCCTTTCACGACTTGGAATACTTCTTTCCAGCCCCTTCTTGCCTGCAAGGTCTCTTTTGAGAAATCAGCTGACAGTCTGATGGGAACTCCTTTGTAGGTGACTGTCCCCTTATCTCTTGCTGCTTCTAGAATTCTCTCCTTCATTTTAATCTTGGCTAATGTAATGATGATGTGCCTTGATGTGTTCCTCCTTGGATCCATCTTCTTTGGGACTCTCTGAGCTTCCTGGACCCCCTGAAAGTCTATTTCCTTTGCCAGATTGGGGAAGTTCTCCTTTATTATTTGTTCAAATGAGTTTTCCCCTTATTGCTCTTCCTCTTCCCCTTCTGGTACCCCTATAATGTGGATGTTGGAAAGTTTAAAGATATCCTGGAGGTTCCGCAGCCTCTCCTCATTTTTTTGAATTCTTGTTTCTTCATTCTTCCGTTTGGTTGTTTCTTTCTTCCTTCTGGTCCACTCCATCGATTTCAGTCCCAGTTTCCTTTTCATCACTATTGGTTCCCTGTGCATTTTCCTTCATTTCACTTAGTGTAGCCTTCATTTTTTCATCTAATTTGTGACCAAAATCAACCAATTCTGTGAGTATCCTGATCACTAGTGCTGTGAACTGTGCATCTGATGGGTTGGCTATTTCTTGGTCGTTTAAAAGTATTGGCTCTGGGGCTTTGATCTGTTTTTCCGTTTGAGCCATTTTCGGGGGCGGGGTGTTTGGTCACGCCTGTTACAAAGTGAGGGGTGGAGCCTTAGATGTTCACTAGGGAGGGGCAACCAACTTTGCTGGGTTGTGACCCTGTATGTGGGGGTGGGGTCAGAGAGGGAACAATGGTGCTTGCTCCTCTCTCTCCATTGGATTTCAGTCCCTTCTGCCACTTCCCACAAGCAAATTGGGCCCTTCTGGTGCTGGTTCCTGGGTGGGTGGGCTTGTGTACATTCTAGGACCCTGTGGGTCTCTCCAACGAACTCTCCTGTGAGGCTGGCAGTCTCTTCTGGCACCTTTTCAATCGGTGTTTTTAGACTTTATTTCCCATCGCTGGGGCCCTGGGTTCTGTGGTCTCTCTCACTGCCCGTTTTTGCCTGGTTTATCTGCACGCGAATGTGTGACTGGGGTCAGCCAGCTGCCTTGCTCACCTTGTTGGGTCTGCTCCTTTCCTCCCCTTGCCCGGGGTCTGCTAGCTGCTGCCTGCACATCCAGGTCCACCAGCCACTGCTTTTTCTTGCCGCAACCCCCCTCTGCCGGCTGTCACCTCCGCCCCTCTTACTGGTCTGGATGAATGGTTGTTGGACTTCTGTACAGTTCAATTTTCTGTCAGTTCTGGTTGTTTTTTGTTTCTAAATTTTTGTTGTCCTTAATTTTGGTTGTGCGAGGAGGCACAGTGGGAATCAGCAGTGTCTTGAAGTCCCACTAAAGTCAGAATGAATGGCAATGAAAAAGAGAAGAGGCATGAGAATTGAAACTTGGGGACACTTGGAGGCTGCAAAGATGAGGAAAAGCTAGCACAATAGACTGGGGGAGAAGCCAGAGAATGGATGGAGACCCGGGAGACAGTGATAAGTGAAGAGGACATTTCAGAAAGGAAGGTAGTGGTAAATTGTGTCAATATCAGTGCGGCTGACTTAAACATTTGCCTTTGGATTAACAATGATGGAGTCAATGGGGACTCCATCATGAGGTCATGAGGTCAAAGCCTGACAGAAGTGAGTTGAATAAGAAGAGAGGAAATAAAAGCTGCAAATGTAGACAGTTATTTCTAGCGCTGAGGGGAAAGGGAGGCAGAGAACTCAGGAAGTGGCTAGAGGAGGTGTAAGTGGAGACCCTGCATTTATTTTTACGATGACGGACTGATCCAGTAGAGACAGAAAACTTAATGACACATGGGAGAGGGGGCACGACTGCAGCAGCAGTGTCCTTCGATAGGTAGGACAGGAGCACTGGCCAGTTAGTCAGTGTAATGGCAGGAGAGCCAGAGGGGACGGGCCCAGGTGCTGGTAGTATGGTAGACGTGTTGGTAAAGACGGTGATGGTGGTAGCGCTTGTGGAAATTTGATTCTCGCTGCTGTCCCTCCTTCCCCACTCCCCACCCCTGCCCCTAGCCCAAGAGCCGAGAAGCCAGTTTGGTTAAGAGTGAACGGTAGAGAAGAGGCTTGAAGATTTGAGGAGAGAAGAGAAAGAGGGAAATAGTGATTTAGGAAAGAAGAATTTACCTTGCTTGCATTCTTCTATTGGTTTTTGTCTCTTTTTTCCTATTGAACTCCCCGACCCCCCCACCAACTTTCTGGCAGGGGTTCTTCCCAGAGAAGGGGCTTGAAAAATGTTGGCCACATCAGTTGGTTTGAAAGCTCTTCTCTTTACAGCCTGAGCAAAGGGGTTCATGGCGCAAGGCCATTTCGGAGGCTTCAACTAATTAGACTACTCTCTCTCTTTAAATATATCATCAATTCCTTCCATCTTTCTGTATTTTGAACTAGGAATTCAGCATACTTGCATCCAAGCCACATTTTGCAAAAATATGTTTCTGTTGACATCAGATAAAAGTTGAGTTGTGAAACATATCTCTTTAGCAGATTAAGCAAGCTTCCCAAAATGTTGCTTGTTGTAGGACATGCTACCAGATGGGAAACTCTAGGCTCTGGGTGTTAACAGTATTCTGGTGATTGCAGAAAAATAACTTCGTTTTATGTACGCAAAATGAACATATATATGTAAAACAGGATGTTATTGTAAATAGATATGCAAATAAGAGTGAAAAACATAGTTAAGTTGCTTATGGTTTAGAGAAACGGAAATGGAAAATGATTGCTTGTTAATTAAGCAGAACATACCTAGGAAATACTGTCTCTACTCCATAATTTCCCAACAAGGTTTTAGGCACTGGGCTGGCATATAGAAGAATATCGGATACATTCTCAACCCTTAAAGATGTTAGTCTTAAATAAGTTCTTGTTATAAAGCTTCGGAAAACCGCTGTGATATAAGTGGCGGCAGCAATTCTGAAAGCAATAGAATTTGCTTTCTGGCTTGAACTGAACCAGTCAGGGAAAGCTTCCTGGAGGAGGCAAGCCTGGTACCGCGAAGAGCTCATTTCTCTGAATGTGACTTTTGCTTGGAGAGCTTAGGTAAAGTAGGGACTCTCTGGCTTGCAGCTTGTATTGTTCTGGGTTTACTTTCCTGTTGATTTTTTATGTGTGTAAATCATGTCCCTTTAACTAAAATGTTTGTCATTGAACAAAAATGCAGTGAAGAATTACTGGCTTTCTTGGTGCTGTGGGTTCCTTGGTGAACAATGATGGTGTCTGCCATTGAGAAAGTCATAGTATTGTGAAGAGAGACTCATTGTTGTGCTTCCGTTTTGGCTCTTAATACCCCTACACTAGAGTGGTTTTACTTCTTGCTGATCCACATATTAATCTTTTTATTTCTTTAGGGAAAAGTAACTGTCATGGTAGCCCCATAACCATACCAGTACCCAGTACTTTTCCAGGAAGGCTCCAAGCTGCTGCTCAGTGGGGAAAGTTGAGGGGTCGCACCGGGCATCTGTGGGGGGGGGGGTGTCCTGTGGGCACCAGTTTTGAGTTTAGTGTCTGAGCAAGAGGTGATTCTCCTTCTGAAGTGGGCTTCACCTCCTCCGCCCACTGCAGAAGAAGCTGGCTGGTGGCAGGCTGGCCTGCACCAGATTCTGGGCTCTCAGGAACTCAGGGACAAGGGACAGCTGCTGCTCTTCACTCAGCACACAGTTATCAGTTCTTCGCTATGTGCCAGACGCTAATGTAGACACGGCAGATGAGTGAGCGAATGACTGACATAGGCAAGGGCCCTGCCCTCCAGAAGCTTAGATTCTATTTTCAGGAGACAGACAATAAGCAAATATCAAGTAGAAAAATGCATAACATGGCCTGGCGTGATTGTTGCTATGAAGAAAAATAAAGATTCATAAAGCAGAGCAATGGGGGTTGGGGTGGGGGACAAGGGGTTTTGTTTTGGATTGGGTGATTAGAGAAATCCTCTCTGATGGTGTGAAATTCGAGCAGAGACACGAAGAGAGCAAGGAAGCGCGGAGCATGTGGGTGCACGGAGAAGCTCATCCACGTGGAGGAAAAAGCAAGTGACTTGCCGAGGCGGAACGTCAGGACCCTACAGCGAGCGGGTGCGGAGGGTGAGGGTCTGCGGAAGGCTGCGGTGGCGGGTGTGGGAAGCCTGACTTGTGACACCCACAGAAATAACAGACGGTTGGACCCGGGACTCTCTCCTTCACCACGTGGACTAAGAGCTCCCTCCTGCCTTAGGGAGGGAAACTGGTCTAGAGAGAGCTGGCGCTGTGTTCTCAAAAAGTCCTGCTGTCATTTTCGTGCAGCCATAACTGCCCTTCTGCCAGTAACTCTGGTACAGCCTGCTTCAGGGAACTTGGCATGGAAGGCCTCTTCTTCACCACGCCCCTCAGCGTCCCGGAGAATCCGGGTCCCGCCCGCTGCTGGCCAGGCTCATCTCCTGCTGTTAGGGCTCCCCCTCCTCGTGCTTGTCTCTTCTCTAACTCGGCCTTCTGCTTTCTGATGACCCATGTGGACCCTAATGACTGAGCAAACTCCATCCTTTGCTCCCAATTTAGGTCTTAATGTCAATCAACATCACTTTCTCAGAAAGACCTTCCCGAATCACCCCAGTTGACACCACCCTGTTCATTTCCCTTACAGCCTTGCATGTTCAGAAAAATCTTGAATTACCTTCCGTAGTTATTGAACTTCAGCTCTGTGAAAAGACTGGTTACATGAGAGAATCAATGTGGATACCCCGACTGTGGTGGACCCTGCTAATGATTAGGGTCAGGTTTCCAGCAGTTGAAATTAGGTAAGCAGTATCCTTAAAGAATTCTACCTTAACAAGTCTTATTTTTGTCTGGGTGCTACATTATATATTCCAGGTTTGTTCCAGGGACCCCTTTTCATTCCAGTAGAGAGGAATAATGTGGTTCAGACTATTTTTATTTTAATGTCTAATGGTGTGTGTCTGAATGAATGAATACAGACTCACTGCAGAAAGGCTTGGGGAAAATGCACCGGCATTTTGAAACTATGAGACTTAGATTTTGTTTAAATGAAGTATTGTTCAGGCGTCCGTCAGATGACAGTATGAGAAATGATTGCTCCATCCTCAGCTGTCAGGCGGACTGATTCCAGATTCACTGAGACACGGTGCGAGAAGTGCGGGGAGGGCGGGGAGGGGAGGGGGATGAGTCCGTCTGCGGGGGAAAGAAGTGAACTATGAATGCACTGGTTCTTATAGAATCTGGTAAAAAAAAAAAGTGAAATCTGATTTTGTGTTTATTCAGTTGCTGAGTAGGAAGATAGCTGTAGCAATAATCCATTAGAGACAGACATTGGACTCGAGCATTTTCGTGCTTCTGTGAGCTGTGACTTGAGGCAGGAAATTGTCCCTGACCTGCCTCCTTGCCTCTGGCCCTTCGCCCTTTGGAGTGCAGCCAGCTGACCTGCAGAAAATGAAACCCAGGCTCCTGGGCTTTCACTGGAGGCGGTGGGAGAGGAGCACAGCCTGGGAGAAGAGGGCGTATGCTTTAAAAGAATGTGAGCAAATTAATACCAGTCATTCAATTACCCTATTGACAGGAAAAGATATTGCTCCGTTAGAAAATCAACCGTTTGTAAATAGTGGGATGAATATAAAATAACAAATGAAGAGAAATGGAGCTTCTGTTTCAGCACGGGCAGACTGGTACACCGAGAACACAGATATCCCCACCTGCATATTACCGAGATAAGAACAGTCATTTAATCCGCTCCCGGAAAAAAAACAACAAGAAACAGTTATGGGAGAAACACTATGGGCTGCTACTTTTCCTCTCTCTTTTTCTTTTTTAAGTGAAAGCACTTCAGCTTCCCATTATTCTTGCCGGATGGTGTTTAACATTAAAACGAAAGCTCTGACATTTTCACAGCTCCGTTTGGTAAAACCCAAGGCCCTCCTTCCTCATCTATTGCTGTCGAGGGCCACACTGTCTGATACAGTAGCCAGTAGCCACATGTGGTGATGTAAATTTAAATTAATTAAAATTTAACACAATTAAAAATTCATTTGCTTATAACATTACCCACAAGTTCAATAGCCACAAATGGCTACTTGCTACTATGTTGAACAATGTAGGTCTGGGGTATTTTCATCAGCACTGCAAATTTTATTCAAATAGCACTGCTAGAGAAGTTAAAGGCATATGTTGGTAGGCAGCATGGTCCAGGAGAGATTTTTAAATGTATTTCTTTTTTAGCCAGGAAAACAACTGAGTGGGAGAATCTGTTTACGAGCAACAGCTCCAACAAGGGGTTAATATTCAACACACATAAAGAACTCATGCAACTCAACACCAAACAAGCAAACAGTCCAATTAAAAAGAAAAAAATGGACAGAGGGCCTGAACAGACACTTCTCCCAAGAAGACATACAAATGGCCAACAGATACATGAAAAGATGCTCAACTTACTAGCGACTGAAGAAATGCAAATCACAATCACAATGAGCTACAACCTCACACCTGTTAGAATGGCTGTTATCAACAAGACAGGTAATGACAAGTGCTGAAGAGGTTGTGAATGGAACCCTCATTCACTGCTTGCAGGAATATTAAGCAATTCTGATGCAGCACCATCTGCTGGGGACCTTTAAGAAAAGAGGTGTTTGTTTCCACCATTGAAAACCAAGTGAGTTTTTATGTAGCATTTTGAAATGCTTATATTTGTTCCTAACCCAGCAAGCAGACAGAACTAATGAGCAAAGAAGTGTATGTGTGTAGTTTCCGGACACACTGGGGAAATATTGGAGATGTTTACTCTCCTAAATCATTAGAATTGTTTAACTCCGTTCATCTGGGTGTGCAGAAATCAGCCCTTGTGTGGAAGGTTACCCTGACTGAACCTTGCACACTCCCTTCAAATAGATTTAACAGGCAAGTCCTTTAAAATGTTTTCTGGACCAACCGAGGAAGGAAGAGAAAAATACCTTCCAGTGCAGATGGAAGGAATATATATATACGAAATGAACAAATATTTATTGACCTTTTATAACAAGGCAATGCAGTTTGAAGGAACAAAAACTGCATCTGTTGACAAGGCATCTTTTTGTCGGTTAGCCACGGTGGCTCCTACAGAAACAGAGATGCGCTGGCAGGCTCTCCAGGCCATTCGGCATTCAGCAGCAGTGCCTGGGGCAGATGAGTAGTTGGCTGAAATATGATTATGAAAATATCTGAGTCAACAAATTGTTTTGGGAATAGTTTGCTGGGTCGAGGCTCATCAAGTTAATAAACTAAACCCAACCCTCAAGTCTATCGACAAGGAGTATATATTTTTAAAGTCTTTGTTATCTCTGTCCCGAGGACTACTCGGTTATAAAAACAAGGGATTCTTCCTAACATAAATTACAGGATTTGGGCTTCACAGTATAAACAAAACAGAAAGTTTTACCACCAGTGAGTCATCCTACCAGTCAGTGATGCCATTATGCGTGCGGTTTCCCACCCAAGGCAACATGGATAACAATGTTAAATTTAGTGGAATTTGGTGCATCTGGCTATTTGGGGGCTCTTTATAAACTGTTCTGCCATAAGTACGTCCCTTTTAATTTGTTCAAAGCTGTGATGATAGTGCAAAGCATTAAAAGCAAAATAGAAACAGACCCATAGATAGAGAGCAGGCTGACGGCTCTGTGGGGCGGTGGGGCTAGTGGGGACAGGGGTTGAGCAAAAAGGTAACAGGACACAGGTACGTGGACAACAGTTCAGTGATTGCAGTGTGGGGAGGGGGTAGAAGGGGATAAATGGTAATGGAAAAAATACAAGAAACAAATAAAATCTGTTCTTATGCTTCTGCAAAAAAAAAAGAAAAAGAAAAAAAGCAAGCTAAAGGAGTCCCCCTTTTGCCATAGTCATTTCTGGTGGTGAGAGTGATTGATCACAGTGGTGGCAGTGATCACAGTGGTGGCACAGTCACTGTCCTGCTTCTGCTGCTGTGATGCCATGAATCCCACTACTGCCTGTTTCTGTAATATCGTTAGTCACACTGGTGCTGCGTGTCGGGGGCTTTACATATGCATACGTCCAATGCTGATATTGTGTACCATGAGCACTGTTGCTTTCATTTTATAGAAAAGGAAACTACGGCTCGGAAAAGTTTATCTGCCAAGCCAGAAAGTTACTGATCTGGAATTTGATCTTCAATGCATCTGCTTCCCAAGACCACACTTTTGCACGATTCTTTATCCCTTATCTGCTACTCACAATATGGCCATAGCTCTGTAACCCCTACCTGCATAGAACATACCACACTAAGATATGCACAGCCCAAGGAGTGTGAATTTCCATACAGGAAACTCGGATGGTTGCCCAAAAATGGTCTGTTTCCTTTGTGTTAATTGACTCTGGCTTGTCTCAAATACTTCAAAATTATCTTAATGTCATTTCAGAGGCAACCGGGGAAGCATCCATGGAGATAAATTACGCCCGCAGCCTGTTGCTGAGTGCGTATTAAGTTCTATTCACGGATTTCCTAGCAACCGGAGCCCAATGACGCACGGAGTCAGTGAGCTTGCGTTATATTCATCTAGAGAAATTAAATCACTTGGATTTTATTATTAATATTTTTAGAAAGGCTCGCCAGATTAGCTGTTTAAAATGCACTGTTATCAGAGTTACGATCAGCAGCTGGTCCCAGTCATGTCAGATGTCACCGAGGACTCAGTAATTTTCACAGATGCTCCACTGAGAGATTATCCCCATTTTAATATTTTTGACAATTAAGAATTTAGTTGGGAGAGGAGGAAATGAAAAAGAAAAAGGATGTTCTAGCAGCTTGTGATCTTGGCAAAGTTTTCAAACTTGACACAAACATAATAGAAATAAGCAGGAGGCATCCTGGTGAGAAGAGACAACAGGCTAGCTCGGCTGGCAGGCTCGTCTGCCTCAGAGGGACGTGTTGAAGCCAAAGAACACCCTTTTAGCAAACCTAGCTCTTCCCTGACATTCTGTAAGGGTGGGGGCAGACTATTTTTCACATCATGTTTCACAGAATATGCTGTTCTACAGACACAGATCATCCGAGTTTCTTTTTCATGGTACCAGGCAGCCTAGAGTGGTGCGGGCTTCTCACACATTTTTCTCAAGCTTTCATTTGTGTTTCATTGACACACAGGTCAAATGTGAATGTGGTCTGCTGTAGTGGTGTGAGTCTGGCACGCGAGTGCATGGTCAACTGTACACACATGTGCACACATTCTATTTAGGAATGTCAAAAATTTAGGCATCTTGTTTCCGACCTTTTTGTCCTTAATAGGAAGTACCTTTAAGGCACATCTTAAATAAACACGTTTGGATTAGATATCCAAATGAACAAATGGGCACTTAATCCAATGATTCTACTTTGCTTGGATTTTTTTTTTTTTACTGAGATTTTATTTATTAGTTTTAGGTTCATGGTGAAATTGAAATTTCCCATATACCCTTTGCCCTTACCCACGCATACTCTCCCCCATTATAAGCATTCCCCACCAAAGTGATACATTTATTAGGATTGATGAACCTACACTGATACATTATAGTCAGGAAAGTCCATAGATCACATTAAGTTCATTCATGGTGCTGTACATTCTATAAGCTTGGACAAATGTGTAATTGACATGTGTCCATCATAATGGTGTCATACAGATATTCTCACTGCTCTAAAGATCTTCTGTCCTCAGCCTGCTCATCCCTCTCTGCTCTTCAAACCCTGGCAGCCACTGATCTTTTTATTGTCTCCATGGTTTTTCCTTTTCCAGAATATAATACCGTTGAGATCACATAGCATGCAGCCTTTATGAAGGGCTTCTTTCACTTACTAATATGCATTTAAACTCCCTCTATGTCTTTCATTGCTTGATAACTCATTTCCTTTTAGCACTAAATAATATCCCACCGTCTAGGTATGCACCAGTTCATCCATTCACCTACTGAAGTGCCTCTCGGTTGCTCCCAGCTTCTGGTAATTACGAATAAAGCTGCTAGAAGCATCCTTGTGTAGGTTTTCATGTGGACATGTTTTCAACTCTTTTGGATAATACCAAGAAGTTGAACTGCTGGATTTTATAAGACTATGTTTAGTTTTCTAAGAGACTGCCAAACCGTCTGTCAAAGTACCTGTGCCACTTTGCATTCCCCCCGGTGGGGAGAGGTCCTGTTGCTGCACATCCTTGCCAAGATTCTGTGCTGTCAGTGTTCCAGACTTCAGCCGTTCTGATGGATCTTCAGTGGCGTGTCATTTGTTGTTTTAATCTGCGTTTCCCTGATGACTTATGATGTGGAGCATCTTTTCATATGCTTATTTGCCATCTGTGTGTTTTATTTGTTGAGATGACTGTTAAGGTCTTTGGTCATTTTTTTCAGTCAGGTTGTTTGTATTCTTATTGTTAGGATTTAAGAGGTCTCTGCATATTTTGGATAACAGTCATCGATGAAAGCATATGATGTTAAATCAGAATTCAAAAAGGGCATAGATCTAACTACATAGATCTCGGTTCTTCAGGATAACCCCTGGTTCTGATTTGTGCTTCAACCCGCTGTGAGTTTGGATCATGGCTGGTCGAGTGTGCCACATCCCAGAGCTGATGTGTATGAGTTCTGGTATCTGATATCTGGTGTCTGGTGTCTGTGTATGGGTTCAGCGCTAATGGGTATGAGCTTCTCCTTCCCGGTGAGTCAAGGGTATGGGCTGTTTTCTGCCTGATTTCCTCTACCACTGTATTTAAAAGCCTGATGGCTCCAAAAGGTTTCTTGAGAACAGGGATTGGTAATATGTGTCCCCTAGAGAACCCCCTGGGGCCACCATGGCTGTGGTGGGCGATCACAGTGCTCCCTCTGCTTTCATCCGGAAGGATTCTAATTCTACGTATCTCTTTTCCAGTGACTTAATTTTAAAAAATGCAAAACATTTGGAAACCACTTCTTAGTAGCTGATACCAGTGGCTCATTTTCTCTTGTTGAAGAGTTTGGAATGAAGGCCTGTTTGTTGAGAGAAATGAGCGGTTTTCAGACTTCCAAATGCTACTCTCCTCTCCAGAATCACTGATTATTCATGGATTTCATTTCAGTGCTAGTTTAACATTTCACATTAACGACCACCTGTTGCCAGATGGAAAAGCAACGATGGTGTCCAGCGAAGTATGCCCTCGCCAGCGCAGCACGTGGCTCCCAGGGCTGTTTTGGGAAAACAGACCTCTGAGTGTTTTCAGCAAAGATTAATTATTTTGGAACGAATCTGCCAGTTTTCCTCCAAGTGGCTAAATGTCAATAAACTTGAAATAATTTGTCTTCCTATTGATTTTGATATTAGTGCAAATTCACGTGCACGTATGTGTATGAGTAAATGTGCCAATTCAAAGAGACTTAAGAAAATCTCAGTGAAAGATGGATTGCACATAAAATCCAGTTCTGGATTTGAGCCATCATAGCAGTTATCCTACAGCTGTCCTCAAAGCTTTTCTTTGACGGTGGGAAGGAGTAAAATCGTGATTCGTTGCTGAAAAAAGGGTGTCTAAGCGATGGAATCCAGGTGGTCTTGCTGGTGGCAAAAGCAACTGGACGAGCATTTGCTAGCCAAAGCTGATTGGAGAAACTAGAGGAAAATGCTGAAAATCTGGTGCTAATTTGACTTCTAAAATTTACCCAAGCCTTTTGTAAATTATTTTTCAGTTTCAAAATATTCTTTAGAATTAACTCAGAATGTTAGATCTTAATACTGACCACATGTAATTTATTATTTTCTATTGTTTTTACATGTAATCTCGCCATTCATTTGAATGTATTTGTTGTTTTTATAATTTTCATTTTCTATTCTTCATATTCCTGATATACAGACATATTTAACTCCTGCCTTAACTTGTAAATATCCGGAATTATTGGTTCTTAAAAAATTATAAAGCAGCTCTGGCTTGTGCAGCTCAGTTGGTTGGGTGTCATCCCACAAAGCAAAAGGTTGCTGGTTCGATTCCAGTTCAGGGCACATGCCTGGGTTGCTGGCCAGGTCCTCGTTGGGGGTGCGTGAGAGGCAACCAATAGATGCTTCTCTCTCACTTCGATGTTTCTCCCCCTCTCTTTCTCCCTCGTTTTCCCTCTCTTTAAAGATAAAAAATAAAATCTTAAAAAAATTTTAAAACAAATAAGCATCTAATACACTGTTATTTTTTTGTGTCACTAATCCCTCTGATAATACCTAAATCTTTATTATGAAGTTGTAATAATTGTGTTCTGCCCCTTTCACCTTATATGAGTATGTATTCCCACAAGTCATGACCCACACATATGTAATTTAAAAACCTATATAGTATATGGTCATATTAATAAATCTTGTTTGCTTAGCCATAATAAGTTTTTCTTAAATTGAAAATTAAATGATAATATTCATAAAGGGCTTAGTACTCTAGCTTTCACAGGAAGTGCTAAATAAACATTTATTAAATTAACAGCTTTACTGATGATAATTTGTGTTGTTTAATATTATTGCATTATAAATTGTACTTCAGTAACTTCTTTAAATATTAACTTTAAAATAAGTATTCTAGGATCTTTTCTTGGAATATGATTCCTGGAAAGAAATACTAGGCAACAGGCTTTGGTAGTTTCCATAGCCTCTGCTGTGCATTGTTCTCTGATCTATAGCAAATTCATGGTGCAATTAATAATGTCCCTGTTCATAGTCCCACCAACTTTGCATTTTATAATTTTTATTTATTAGGTATATTTTTGGACTATCGAGTGATTTTTTTCTTAAAGCATGTGACATGAACCTTCTATATTAGAATGACTTGGGGACCTTGTTAAAAAATTTCAGAAACTGCCCTGGCTGGTATGGCTCAGTGGATTCAGCACCAGTCTGTGAACTGAAGGGTCGTCGGTTCGATTCCCAGTCAGGGCACATGCCTGGGCTGTGGACCAGGTTCCCAGTGGGGGATGTGCAAGAAGCAACCACGCATTGGTGTTTCTCTCCCTCTCTGTCTCCCTCCCTTCCCTTCTGTCTAAAAATAAATAAATCAAATCTTTAAAAATATTTCAGAAACCCAGCTTTCTTGCAGATCTCCTCAAAGTGTCTCTAGACAAGATCTGAATATTCCCATATTGAATGCCTAGGCTTTCCAGGTAATTCTTAAGCACTCTAAAGCTCCAGAGCTACTGCCTTATAATTATCTTAATTTGTATTTCTTTAACTGAGAGTAAGGTTTAGCATAATACCCTAGACTTGCAGTTCTAGGGACTTGGCAGGTTTTTATAGAATTAAGTACATTTCTCAAATCCTTGCTTCTTCTCTCCACATCGTAGGTGATTATCTCTTTTAAACTATTTTGTTGGCTGAGATTTGACACATGGTTTTTTAATAAGGCTGAATGTTAAACACGTCCAAATCTTAATATTTTCAGGAATACACAAATTGCTGTTGCATCTGATTTAGCTGTTACGGGCATCCTATTATCATCATAAAGCCACACAAGCTGATGTTGAAAAATGAAATGGATGCTGTGGTCATGAGGCCATCAGAAATGATTGGCTGTACTTTGGCGAAAGGAAGAGTAATTTCCTGGGTTATAAACAGAACCACAATACCCTAGTTAAATAAAATAATGAGGACAATCAAACGTAATTCTCATATTTTTATGCACCATGGCATATTGTAGCTCGGTAAGTCAATTTCAGCTTTCCCATTTCTAAAATTTGCTCTATCACTGAAACTTCCCCTATATTTTTCTTTTGTTAATAAGCGATTGGTTAACAACAAAACAACTCAAAGGGTATAGAGGGACTGAGAAGTAAGTGTGTGTTTGGGCAGGGGGAGTGTCAGAAATGAATGAAGTTCAGCAATCAGAAGTGATGATTCATAAAGAAATATTGATAAAAATCTAGGTTATAAAATAAATATGTTATACAACTCTATTAAAAGCATAGCTAAAAAGTAATACTTTGCTTCTGTACCTCAGAGACTCCTTCTCCCAAAATATGTCCAGACAGTAAATTTGTAGAGTTAGGCCAAAGAAAAAAAAAAAGATAGCAATGAAGTGATAAACTGTTGTTTCCAAGCCTGCAAAAGCAGGGGACACTCACTGTAAAATCAACAGAGAAAGGGGTTTATTTAGGAAGCGCTCCTGAGGAGGTCATTTGCATAACCAAGGTTAAAATATGGAGCAAGAATACAGGGTTGCAGTTTTTTGTTTTTGCTAAGTAGAGCCTCACATGGGGAGTGAAGGGACTAACCTTTCTCCAACACCTTGCGTGTGCAGGCCCTGGGTTGGAGGCTTTGATATACGTTGTCTCAGTTAATTTTCTGCAAACTTGGTGAGCAAACACTGACCCCCACATTTATAGGTTCCAAACAAGGCACAGAATTGGAAATAGTGAGACATCATCGTGCATGTGTAGAGACAGGCAACTCAGTCCTCCAGCCTGATCCCTCAGAGCTTCCAGTGTTCCCTCCTGTACCCACGGCCCAGAGGAATCCTTACACCCTTTCACCCTCAGCGATACCAACAGTACTGATGAGCGTGCGTGTGTGTACACATATTGGATATAAAATGTGTTCATTTTGAAAGTTAATTTTTTATTGATACTTTTTACCTCATTAAAATTTTTCTACCATATAATTTTGGTGGGCCTACTGTACCCTTATATAGGTACCATAACTTCTTTAACTGGGAGAATTTTATTTTATTTTATTTTGTTTTGTTTTATTTATCCTCATTCAAAGACATAGTCATTGATTTTAGAGAGGGGGAAGGGAGGGACAGAGAGAGGGAAAGAAGTACCTATGTGCGAGAGAAACATCAATCTGGTACCTCTCACACAGCCTCAACTGGGACCAAGCACCCGACCCAGGCAGGAATGTGCCCTAACCAGGAATCAAACCTGCGAACTTTTGGTTTATGAGACAATGCTCTAAACTACTGAGCCATACCAGCTAAGGAGGGAAGAATTTTAAATATGGAATTAGTTGAAACTCTGTGGAAAGCCATCTTCCTGAATTGGATATAAACACCTTTTTTTGTAGAATCTGTGACTTCTGCTGCTGACCTTGGCTAGACTGAGAGCTTGTTACACAGCATTTCAGTTTGTTCGTTTCTAAAGTATGTGTTGACCATCCCTTTTTCTCCGAGAGATATGGTGATGCTTCATAGCCATATAACCAGGTAAGACATAAGAATTAAGACCTAGAAATGATAGTGCTTTTGGCTTAGACAATTTTTGAGGCAGAATGAATCTGGTAAATTATTTAGACTGTATCTTATTTTATAGAAAAGATAACTGAGCCCAGGGAATTTAAATGCCTTGTCTAGAGTTACTAGGGTAGAAACAGGATTAGAGCCTTGTTCTCAAATCCTACTTTGATGCTCATTCTATTGCATCACAACTGCTTTACAAAGAGATGGCTTTTCTGAACAGTCAAATAATAATAATCGTGCCTGGCACTTGTACCATATTTCCAAATTAGCTGTCTTCTCTGATTGAGTTTTCTGAACAACTTTCTATGGTAAACCTCATGATCCCTATTTTTCCACTAGGAAATAGGGCAAAGAGAGATGAAAAATGTCTGGAGATAACATAGATAGTTACAGATGTTGCCACGAGAGCAACATCTTTTATGCTGAATAATACATGTGTGATCATACTCTAAAGGACTTAGCATAATGTCCAGCGTAATTGTTTAGCATCATTGTTTTAACTCAGTGAGACACAGTTAACTAGCCTTATTTTACAGGGGAGGGAAGTACACTTGAGTGATGTTGTGGTCACCTGTCTAAGATGTAACGTAGCTGGAATTGGAATCTGTGTTGCCTGACTCCAAGGCCCCCATTCTCAATCACTGGATCGTGTTGCATTCATCCAGATTATTTCAAATTTTTCATTCAATTCTTTATTCACTCATCAAAAAGTTATGGATATTTGTTTTATGCCTGGCTTCATCCCAGGTGCTAAGAAGAAAAATGACACAAAAATAAGACATGGTCCTGGGCACAGGAGAGAGAATTTGACATGCAAAAGTTAATGCCATCCTGCAGGAACTTCGATAGAACAATATACAACAAGGTCAAGGAGGAAGTACAATTTAATGTGTACCAGTGCCTCCTTAGCTTTGAATCCACACTCCAGAAGCTTACAAGTAATAAATGAAGGATGAGTTTGAGCGGGTGGGAAGAAACAGGCTTTGACGCCCAAGTTGAAGTCTGGTCTCTGTTGTGAGAACTCTCTTCCTGGACTGCAGATGGCAGCCTTTTCACTGTGTCCTTTCTGACTGGAGAGAGAGAGAAAGCTCTCCCCATCTTCTTAAACTGTCCACTGATTTCATCATCAGGGCCACACCTTCATGACCTCATCTAACCCCAGTTGCTTCCCCAAGGCTCCATTTTCAAATACCATCACAATGGGCATTAGAGTTCTGACGTATGAGTTTGGGAGGGATATAGTTCAGTTCATAGCAGTGGGATGGTGTGTACCGCTCATACCGTTGCTGATCACAGTTATAAAGAGTATGATCACACATGTATTATTCTGTTTAAGCCTAATTATCTTCCATGTTTACATTTTGCATGTTTATGATTTTTTAAAATATTTGTTATGATGTCTCTGAAAGGTTCGAATGAAAAAATTTGTTGTTTATTTAGGAGCTAAACTAAGTGATGTGGAGAAACTGGCAACAATAAAAAAGTAGAGAGAGAGTTGTGGGCCTCTGGTGTGGGCTGCAGATGACAACTTTCTGCCCAAAGCCTTGGAACCAAATTAAGAATTAGCATAAAAGGTTAAATACTGAAGTCATGCCTTAAAGCTGTTAGTAAAACCTGACAATGTTGGTTTAATTTTGGGATATATTTGCAGCTAGAGTTAAGATTTTATTACAGTGACTAGAATTACAATTTAAAAATCTGAATAAAAGACTGGTGAAGGACTGAAATCAAATCTTAGCAGTGAACCACTGTTTGGAGATAACGAACCACGATATTGTGATTTTTCTAGAAAACGCAGTGTGTTTTATTTTCTAGACAGAGCAAAAGCAATTTTGAGTAATAAACAATAATGGCTTTAAAGGCTTAATGTTTAAATTCCATCAGCCTAGTACAGCTTGACACATTACTAACTCCTCTGAATTTTCTTACATATAAACTAAACTTCTCTCCCTTTTTCTTCTTTCCTCCCTCCCTCTCCTTCCTTCCTTCCTTCCTTCCTTCCTTCCTTCCTTCCTTCCTTCCTTCCTTCCTTCCTTCCTTCCTTCCAATAATTATTTATTAAAGGTCTATTATGTGCCCATTGAAGACATTTGCACTAAGGAGAAAAACTCTTAAAGCTGAAAAAAAAAACCTTTCTCATAAGATAAGTTTACGTAAGAATTTATATGAGAAACGGCTGTGAAAGCATTCAGCATTTTCAGTGTATTAAGTACCTTACCCTTCAGAGTAGACTGCAGGATTAATGAGCTGCGGAGTTTTGTCCATGCCCTCATTAAAGGAAGTGAGATTAGGGACTTAGATAAATTGAAAACTGAGTTCATTAAACCAAACCATCCTGTATAGTTCTTCAAGTCCTTGCAGTTTCAGAACAACTAAAATAAGCAAGGTAATACTAATTATGCACTCTGAACTTTAGAAGTTCAAAATATACCTCCTTCAGCCTTATGTATTGTGAATGTTCCTATAAAAATCTACTGAGTCACAGAGGGTTTGGCGATAAGGCAGGTCAATAGCAAAATGATCATAATGACATATTTTTCTCTCTCCCTCTGACCCCCAGCACATCACATTGATTGTGAGCCTCCCAGGCACTGCAATGCCAGTCATTGGATGTTTGGATCCTGGGCACTGAGCTCGCAGGGAGGTTGTGGTTGTGGTGATGTGTAAACCCCTGTCCTTTCCCAGCCGGCCTCCGTTATTATTTTGTAGTCATCCGATGTAGTGTGTTGGATGAGAAAAGACAGCGCGATGAAATGACTGATAGATGTCACACCTTCCGGCTTCTTCTGAGAAGATTCTTAGGAAATGGAGGAAAAGAGTGGCTCTTCACTTATTAATTAATTTTTCTATTCTCAACCAAGGATATTTTTCTTCATTGCTTTTGGAGAGAGAGGAAGCAAGAGAAAGAAGCATTGATTGATTACTTCCTGTGGGCGTCTGGACCAGGGATCGAACCCACAACCTAGGTATGTGCCCTGGTTGGGAATTGAACACGCAACCTTTCCATTACTGGTGGACACTCCAACCTACTGAACCATACTGGCCAGGCAACTCTTCGCTTATTAATATGTATTTGCCTTAAATGCCTTGGAAACGAATACTGCTTTTGAATCACTAAAGCCAGTGACATCAATCCATCACAGGAATTTCTCAGTCTCTTCTCCAGAAGCTCAAAGGGACATAATCACAAATGTATGCTATAAAAGTGTCTCTCTCATAGCAGAGTTGCTGAGCATGAAGAGCTACTTCAACTGTGTTTCGAACCAGACAGGCCTACCAGCACGTAGTGGCTCAAAATGGGATTCCAGGTCTGAGGTGGGCAAGGCTGCGCTGCATTTGCGAGGTCTGAGTTTGTTCTTGACTGCTGTTTTCTGAGGTGATCCAAGGGCCCCAAATGTGTTATGCAAACCCACATTTATTTCATCCAGGTTTTAACAATTCAAGGGGAGCACTCTAATATGATCATTTTGCTTGGACTCTTCACCCCAATATTCAAAATTGTAAGATGGCTAATTTACCAGTAAGAGTTTAGGTCATTCTTGGCTTTGTTGGGAGAGGCCTAGAAAACCAAATTCAGTTTAGTAGAACATCTGAAAAAGTAAGGTTTGTTGCTTGTTTTATTAGCTTTCTACATCAACGTTTGAATTAAAAAAAAAAAACCCAGCTATGTAAAATAATTCCATTTCAAACAAACACCTTTGTGATTGATAGCAGTCTCAGGAGAATGGATCGGTGAATTTCTCTGAGCAATTGGTTTGTTTTTATCTCAATGGATTCTCTGTACTTTATAACTGGAGCTTTCCTCCGCATTTATCTGCTGGAAAGATTAGAGCTCAAATTCATAGCTCACTTTTTGCAAATGTATCAGACTTTCTACAGCCACTACTTTGAATACAAATATCATTCTTAATTCTGTCTTTTCTTCATTTCCCCAGTTCATCCAACTTATAACAAGTATATTTTGTCTTGTTTCACTGTTCCTTTTTTGAATTTTCTTAGGCATCTTTCTTGAAGGAAAGGAGGAAGAGTACAAATAGATAATAATAATGCACAATGTTAGCAGGGCCAGTGAAAGCATAGGAAGCGACAAATATTAATATTCAAAAACGAGGTGTTATTAGGTAATCCTAGAATAAATTACTTCAAGTTGTGGTTTGGAAATATAATGTCCTGCTAGCTTTTTGTTCACATAATTCTAAGTACATGCAAATTCTGGCTACACAGGGCTGAGAGAAAGGATGGGAAATTCTTCTACTTACTTTGTAAAAACCTCCACATGAAAGAGCAGGGGTACAATTCTCTGTAGACCTTGCATGTTGGCTGCTTATTTTCCCTGTTGGCAGTTGCTGCTATTGAAGGTTAAGGACCTTAACCTATTGAAGGGCCAGGCTAAGGCAGGTGACTATTTGTTTGCCTCAAACTATGGAAATACCTTCTCTTAATAGAGAGACCCTACCTACCCCAAGCGCCCTAGCCCTGTCACTCGGGTCGTTCTGGCCACCCTCTTACACCTGTGGGCCTTGCCAGCAATTCTTCAACTGGAGGGTTTATTGCTCGACACATTACTCCAGCATCTTCTACACTCTGATTGGTCAGTACCCCAACATAAGGATTTTAAATATTTTGCATATCATCCCTGGCCTAAGACTACATGCAAACGAAGGTAGAATCTTGTACAACTAACTGGTAAATTAGAAATGCCAAAATGCAAAATAAAAAATTCATATCCCCCTTTTTTTAAAAAATAAGACTGAAACTT
>PVKM010014636.1:0-28778 GCA_004027735.1 Carollia perspicillata
ACTTGAATGATCTCATTTAATCCTTACAGCAGCTCTATGAGACAGGTATTCCGTGTGATTCAGACATGGAAATGGAGGTTCAGAGATGTAAAGTCGCCTGTCCAACATCACCACTGGGGAGTGGTGGAGCTGGAATACAAGCTGAAGCAGTCTGACTCCAGAGCTCACATCCTGAAGCCCTGGGCGGCTCTGTTGCCTTATGGAGACCATAGGACTGCAAGCCAGAGCTCTGTCCTAACCCTAGGTGCCCCTGGCTGTGTGGCCTTGAACAAATTACTTTATCCCTCTGAGCCCATTCACTGGCCGCTGACGTTTGAGTGGAAGGAAAAAGGCTTTGTGGGTGGTTGGGTCAAATGGCTGGGAGGGGGAACCGTGAAGAGGACCCCAGTAGCTCCTGGGCCCTATATTCGAAAACACGGCAACGTATTTGTATGTCTGTGCAGTTATTCAGCCATTCGTTCTGATCTTATCATGACACAAAAGTCTTCAGCTCACCCTGGGAGCGATGGGGGTTTGATGGGGGCAGCGTGAGGGGAAGGGTTTGTACGGCTCTCTCACCCCAGAGACAGGGGAGGGGAGGGCCTAACCACCCTATGCTGGGAAGCCTGGGTGACCTGGGGGGGTGCCCACACCCTGCCAGTGCCTTGCTCTCCCCTGCTGGAAGACACACCCTCTCCCTTTACCCTGTCTGGCAGGAACCTGCCCTGTAGGCCCAGGTGGCACTGCCTCTCCCTTTCCCCACTTGAGAGGAGGTAGGGTTGGGGCGCAGGTGATTCAGAGGTGTGGAGGGAAGGGGAGGGACTGCGTAGGCTTCTGCACTGGCATGATGACACATCCCATGTCTGCACTTGGACTCAGTTCTCACCAGCCTGAGCACAGAGGCACAGGCCTGTGATTTCTGCTGATTTCCTGGGGTGAAGGTCAGCAGCACAGAGGAAGCAGCCAAGGCGCATCCTCATCTTGCCCCCCATTAGCGTGGTAATATCCAGCCAGCCTTTGATGATTAGGTCCTAGTGTCCTAATTCCAAGGCTCATTAGCTATGTGACTCTAGGCAAACTACTTCACCTCTCTGGGCTTCAATTTCCTTAATTAAAAAATGGGGCACTAATATCCACCTTTTAGGATTATTGTGAGGCTTAAAGAAGATCATGCAGGTGCAATACTTAGTGCTAAGCCTGGCACAGCAAATGGTGAGCTTTTGAATTATCGGGGCTCTGTACTTTTTCTGTGTTCTGGCCCTGATACAGGCCTAGTCCCACTTTTCTCCCAAGCCCATCCTGTCTCTTTCTCTGTCCCTGAGAGCGGAGTGGACAGTTAGGGGAGGGAGCAGAAAGGAGGCTGCTGCAGACTCCCCACCTTCCCCAAGTTTCAGGAGCTCATCTGGCCTGTGGGCTCTGAGAGAAGTTGGGGGAGGAGCACTGGGTCCAATCTTTGGGTGGGAGAGGAGGAGACTACCTCACTTCCTTCCCCTTGTGCTTCCTTTCCAGGCCCTGGGGTGGCCAGAGCTGCCCCGACCTGGCCCAAGGCCAGAGCAGCACCAACAATGTCAGCCTCAAGGTAGGAGGAGAGAATGCAAAGGGGAGGCAAGGAATAGGCAGAAGCTCTGGGAGGGGCAGACCCTGAGAACCCCGAGTCATGATTCAGACAACGGAGTTCTCCAGTCCTCCCTCTGCCACCGATTCACTGGGTGACCCTGGGTAGATCATTCCTCATCTCTGAACCTCAGTTTCTCCTTCTGCAAAACGGAGACAATGCCTCTCAGAGCATCTGTGAGAAATGAGGTAATGGATGTAGAACTTCCGATGCAGGTTTAGATGCTCAGGAAACATGAGCTTCCTAACACCTGGCCCCTGGGGAGGCATGTAGGGTCTGCGCCTGTTCCCAGGACCCCCTTTCCCACACTTCCTGCTTTACCTTGGCCTCCTCCCATCTTTGGTCCCTTTTCCCCACTTTTTGTCATGGCCCCCTTGGGGTGATGCTGCCAGGGGTCCATATCTCCTGGACGCTTAATCTTTTGTCCACGGTTTTCCCATCTGAGCCATGGATTGGGCAGTACTGAGTGTCCTCCCCTTAGAGTTGATTCGAGCAGCTGTGTGTCTCTCTGTGGTCCTGAGTACCATTCATAATTACTAGTGCTTAACTGAGTACTTATTATTTGCTGGTGCTCTGCATGGATTATCTCATGAAATCTTTACAGCACTCCCAGAAAGAAGGTACTGCTATTGTCATGCCAATTTTATCCATGGAGAATCTAAGATGCAAGAGGTATTGCAGCTAGGAAGTAGCAAAGCTGGGGTTCGAGCCCAGGTGGCCACCTCCAGGCCCCACATGAATACTCTACCCCCCCTGGCTCTTGAGATGTTCAGCCCCTGGTGAAGGAGAGGCTGCATCTATTCACAGATGAGTAAACTGAGGCATTTGGGATCAATGGTCCCTGCTAAAAGGAACTTTTGACCTCAGACTCGGCTGCTCTGTTGCCAAAAGCATAAACCTGTCCTCAAAAACTGGTGGTTTGGGGGGAGAGGGGGCAGTGTCCATATGGGTCTGGTATCCTGGGCCCTATCCCCTCACCCCCACAGCCAGACTTGGCTCTGGTGGAAGACAGCAGACGCAGGTCAGGTTTGTCCCAATTTCAGGGAAACCCCCTTCCCGGACTCCCTCACGTCACAGGTACATCACTATGCCCAGGTGCGTCTGGGAATCTCAAGTGGGAGGGTACTGGGAAGGTAGCTGCAGGCTCTCTGGAAACCTGGAGTGGACAGAGGCCATGGGCACTTGTGGCAGACATGCCCACGAAGCCCCTAATCCCCCGGGCAGCTCATTCCAAAGGTGCAGAGACCTGTGGATCTTGGGAAAGCAGCAGCTGGCCTGAGAGTTGGGCCCTCACTTGTGACATTACTCAAGTCGGTGTCCTCTCTGGGTTTCCCTTTTCTCATATGTAAAATGGGAGGGGGTGAGTTCATCCAGCTCATGGTCCTGGCAGCATCTCCTTAGGGAAGCTCTGCTTCCCCTGTGCCAAGGAGGACAGTCAAGGGTGATTAGAGGTGCCTGGAGGGCAGGGGGAAGATGTTGTCACTAGGCCCTGCCTCTGTTTCCCCTCAGACCCAAGCCAAGAGCTGCTCAGAGTGGGACATTCAGGATGGGAGCCATGGTTCCTGGCTTTGGAAGCGAAGACACAGCTCAGGGAGGCCTGCTCAGCCCCTCGGGCGCCTACAGAGGCCAGCTGTGGGCAGCGCCTCTGACATGGCCAACTATGCCTCCATGGGCCTGGAGAGCCCAGCACTGGCAGCAGACCCTGCTGGTGCCAGGTGCTCCTCATGCCCGGTGCCAGCTCCCGGACATTTGGAACAGGGAACCCCAGACTGCTCTTGCTTGCAACTCCCACACATGGCCCCAGAGGTCCCTCTGAATCCTGAGCCACCTGGCAACGTGAAAGACATGATGCCCCACCCAGCATCCTTCCTTGAGGCAGAGGGGACAAAGGGCAAGCCTGCCACCCCAGAGCCAGCACTGCCAGAAGCAGCCCAGATCCTACCTGAGCGTCCTTCTGCCAGAAGGACCCGCTACCACATCACTGTCATCCTGCAGGGGCGTGGGCAGACTCCTGGGGAAGAGGGTGAAGAGCCCAAACCGGCCCAACAAGCTCTCCACCCCTTCTGCCCTGAGGAATTTAGGGGCTGGCAAAATCCTCTCCAGGGGCCCCGCCCCATCACGGGGTGCCCAGCTGACCCACCCCAGGAGTCCCGGCTAAGAGCCTCACGGCATCAGGAAAGCTCAGCCCAGCAGCAGGAGCTCCAGGCCCCCTGGACACCTGGGTCCCCACACAGACGGTGAGTACAGGTTTGTCTTCCCCTGTGGTGGGAGGAGAAACTGGCCTGGCTGCCCTTTCTGGGGGTCTCTGCCTCATCTCCAGACTTTCTCGACTTCAGGCCCATTCATTCAGCTCCCTGGGCATGAACTGACTCTGCCATCTCCCCGCTAAACTTGCCTTCATCTCCCTCCCCTCACCCATACCCACATTCCTGGTCCTGGAACCCACTGCTGCTCCCCTCCCCTGTCCACCTCAGGAAAGAAAGAGGATGGGGGAGGGGTCACCTCCTCAGCAGCACCCCCCACTCCCTGGTTCTGTTCAGGAGACCACACAACCCACCTGGGAATAGTCAAGCTTCTGGGTGTCCTGGGGCAAGTTGCTTAACCGATTGGTCCTAGAGTTGTCGAGTAGATTTGGTAACAGGAGATCAGGTGGTTACAGGATTATGCTTTGAACTCCAGAGAGTTGTGCTGCCAAAATAGCAGAGATGCTTATTAATAACACCTCAGGTGCAGCAATAATTACCTACCTGGCTCTGTGTCAGTGACCAAAGGAACAGACACTGAGATTCCCTATCTTTCTTGATTTTTATTTGTATTGAAATAACTCTCCCAACTCTGCTTAGTGGGCTCAGAGATGAAAGGGTGGGTTCCCTAAAACTCATCTGGAAAGGGGTGAACATGGCATCTCTCTAGGACCACCAGGAAGGGGCACTGGGCCTCAAACAAGGCTCTGAAAAGTTCCTAATGATGGTGGTTGTGGCTGGGTCATTTATGGTTTTCTAAACATAATCCTATTTCACCCTCCCAACGGTCCCATGGAATAGGATGAATCCTGCTCTGCACCCCAGGCCCCAACTACAATAGAGAAACTAAGGCTCAGAGAGGTTACATCACTTGCCCAAAGTCAACCAGAAAGTGAAGGGGCCAGAATTTGAACATGAGTGCCTGTGCTCTAACCACTTCTCTTTCCTGCCTCTCATAGAGGCTCTAGGCACACAATGGAGGGTTGAGTGTGGTTGTTGTGCAAACTCCAGGGTTTTCTCTGACCCTGTGGAGGTGGGTTTGGTGGCCCTGTGCTAGCAGAAGCAGCGTCAGGGTGCCCAGGCCTCTGGGCAGGAGTCAGGGTGCCTGGTCCTGTGGCAGGGAAGAGAGAGATGTGGGACCTCGGCTGGCTTGGAGATCTGCTCGGGTGCGGCAGCTGGAAGAGAAGGGCTGCGGACAGGGAAGGTGGTGGAGGAAGCAGGCCTGGAGAGAGGGCAGAAGAAGCAGTAGATTTGTCTGGGGGGACTGAGTCTGTACCTGCCACTCCCTGGCTATTTCGGGCTCCAGTAAATAATGACAGACTCTGGGAGGCTAGGGCTCACTTAGAGAGGAGGAAGTGGACCTCCAGGGATAGCATCCTTCTATGTCCCCAGGGTTCCTGGGCCAGCATTGGCAAATAATAGGGGGTGGAGATGTGTGACACAGTTGGGTCCGCAAGTGGGAATGTGTATGCATTCAAGGGGGTGTGTCCGTGTTCAAGTACGGGTGAATTTCAAGGAGAGGAGGGCTTGGGGCTATGAATTGACTATGCATATATCATGAATGTGTGCTTGTGCCATTGTGTCTGTGTGTTTCTGTGTGTCTGTGACTTGTGTGTTGCTGTGTCTCTGTAGCTTTGACTCTGTGTTGTGGGGTCTGACTGTGTAAATCGGCGTAATGATCTGTGTGTGTTTTTGTGCAGTGCTACTCTGTGGGTCTGTGCTGGTGTCTGTCTGTGTGTCAGTGCGTGCCAGTGTGACACAGCATGTGTTTGTGGGCATGTGGACCTGTAGACTGGTTTGGCTTAGTCTGTGGGTGACTCACAGTAAGCGAGGAGAATCCAGGACTTGTTGGGTTAGAAAGCTCTTTCCCACACTCCCCCCGCCCCTTCCTCAGCCTCTCCCTTCCACACACCTTGTTTGGAGGTCACAGGTTACCCTGCCAACAAATCCACTTCTGATATGGGGCCCTGGGAGGGTTCTGGGGATGGGCACTTTTCCTGGCCTCAGAAAGGCATCCTGTGTCATCAGGGAATATCTTCAGGGCAAGGACAAAAGTGGGGGAGCTATCGGTAGCCAGGCTCCAGGATAGTCTGAAAAACATTCTAGCATCTTGACTGTCCAGGGATCAGTCAGGTCAACTGTCAAATGATGACCTCCCTGCCCCTAGAGGTATGCAAGCAGAAGCAAATGACCACATGTTTGAGGAATGAATGACTGTCAGGGGTGTTGTCCAGAGTTGGGTTGGGTTGAGAGAGGCATTGCATTCTGACAATGGCTAATTTGATTATCAATGGCTTCCTCTGAAGCTGCTTTCCTGTTACTTTGCCAAAGCCTATGGGGCCTTCTAAATACTGTTTCTGTCTTTATGTCTAATTCTTTGACCCCTGGACTCCTAGCATACCACCTTCATGGGAAAGTTGGCTTTGGGTGAACCTAACCAGAAGCTAGAGCATCACCTAACACAATTAACATTGAATGAATGAATGAATGAATGAATGAATGAATGAATGACTTAGAACCCAGACTTTGTCCTTTAATATTAATGCCATTAGGGACAGGGAATCTCAGCAAATGGTAGCTGTTGTTATTGTTATTCAGAAATGAAGAGGAGACTTGGGGGTTCAGCAAGGAGGTGATGCTCATGTAGGTGAAATCCCAACAAGGGGGACAGGGGTTCTGTTGGAAGAAAGGGGGCTCCTTAGTGAGAACAGAGGGGAGGGTCAGATGCTTAGTGAAGGGCTATGCGTCCAGGGCTTTGGGTGTCTGATGGTGTCCTGCTCTCAGGAGTTCTGGCTTTGGAAAAGGATTGGGGCTCCTTTTTAGCCTGCCACCTTCCGGATACACAAGGCTTTTCTGGGGGCACTCAAACCCTGCCCCAGGCCAGGCCATATGCTGTTATAGCCACCAGTGGTCTCCGAGTCGGGTCAGGCTTCCCTAGGCTTCAGTCCCTTTCATCTCAGCCCCTCATAAAACCTGACTCACGGCTGGGGCCACCAGCAGGGTCAAAGTTCTGGGTTTTACCAGCTTAGGAAAGAGGAAAACAGAGATGGGGGAGGGAAGTTGGGGGACTGGGTCCATTTCTGGTCTTAACTTCCTTCAGAGTGGTCTAGGGTCTGCCTCATGGAAAGGCGGGGCAGACCTGAAGACAGGCTAGACCTGAGGCTGGTCATGAACAGGTTGAATTCATGGGTCCTTGGGCCAAAGGATAGAATTGCCCCTGTCAGTGTGACTTGGAAGTTAGAATGGGGTCTGCCCAGCCCCTCCAGGATTGCTGTGACCCCCTTTAAAAGCAAACCTCCAAGCCTTGCTGGTTTGGTTCATTTGGTTGGGTATTGTCCGGCAAAGCAAAGGGTCGCTGGTTTGATTCCTGGTCAGGGCACATGCCTGGGTCATGGGCGCATCTCTGGTTGATGTATGGGCAAGAGGCAACCAACTAATTGATGTTTCTCTCTCACATCAATGTTTCTCTCCCTCTATTCCTCCCTCCTTTCCCCTCTAAAAATGCAATAAAATAAAATAATGTAAGCAAACCTCCAAACCATCTAGTCTCATTTACCAGGTAATTGAGGAGTTTGCTATGGTGGTTAAGCCCTTAGGGTTGGGGTTCAAGTCTTGCCTCTGATACTGTGTGACTCTGGGAAAATTTCTTAACCTCTCTGAGCCCTTTTCCCCCTTATCTGCAAAATGGGAATGTTCCTAATTTACTAATAATCTGTTCTTTATGAGGAGTTATCAAATGCATGAGATTCTTTTGAGGATCCCATAGGACCATGAACATAAAGGACAACGTAAAGCAAGGTGTTTGGCACAGAGTAAGCCCTCAACAAAGGGCTGTTGTTACCATTAAGACAGATTCACCAGAGAGTTTCTAGGGAGCTTAGAGATGTCCTCAGACCATTGTTATTATTATCCCCCATTTAATAAAGGAGGTAATGGAGGCCCAGAGAGATCAAAGAGGGTCAGAAAAGCAATAAGACCCCAGCCCCACCCCTTAAAAGAGTGGAGGTAAGATGTGCTCTGCTGGAGAGGACCACTGGAATATCTAGACGTGATCAGAGCTGTTATCTCAGGAGCCGGAGGGAAGATGCCTGGACATAGATTCAGACAGGACTTCTATCCCCATCTTCAAATTTGGCAGGTGCATCACCCTGAGCCAGCCACTCCTCTTCTCTGACCCTGGGCTTCTTCATGGGTACAATAGGGGAAATGATCACAGAGGAGGAAATTGAGGGAAGGTGCATTTAAGTCCAAAGTGCTGGGTCCTGAGAAACTTCATGAAGACCCACAGATGCACCCGGGCATGCGCCAACAGTCATACTGCACGCTGAAGCTAGCACACAGGTGTCCCCACCTGCTAGTATTCGGTCACAGTTCTCTGAGGTGACAAAGCGGAGTTTATGAGCCTACGTTTTAGTTTATAAGGCAAGTTTTTGTTCTTTCTCTCTTGTTGCATCCTGACAATAACCCTATGAAACACACACTCTTATTATTACAGTTTTGTGGCTTGGACCCTTGGAACTTGGGGGGGCGGGAGTAGCCTGCCCAAGGTTATCTAGCTAGTAAGTGGCAGGGCCAGGGGTAACCCAGCTCTGCTTGAAGCCAAGGCCAGCCTTTCCCCCCCTTCTTTTATAATGGCAGGAACAGGGTCTGAATAGTTGTCTAGTTTTCAGCTCTCTGATTTTCTAGTTTTGGGCTCCTTGGAGGACTCCTCGGGCAGAGTCCCAGCCCCACCCATAGACCAGTGGATCAGATCCTATGTCCTTTTTGCTCTATCCCTCCCATCTCCTTCCAGGCTTAGGCCACAGCTTTACCCCTTGAAGGTCCCTGGCATAGGGATCACCTGAAAATGGGGAGAAGGCTGGGAGTATGATGCCCATTTTACAGATAAAGAAACAAAGGCCCCAAAGAGCAAAGGACTTGCCTGAGGTTACCCACCTGACTTTGGCAGAAGTAGTTATTCTGCACTACAGAATCACCACTCCATCACCATCACCACTCCTGACCCTGTCTCTCTTTTTTCTGGCACCTCTGCAGGGAGCTGAGCCAGAGTGAGCCAAGTACTCTTCAGGACGGGCTGCTGGAGCCCAACATGGAGGAGGCAGGCAGGTCCCCAGCTCGGACGGAGACCCGAGTGGTGAGTGCCAGACTGACGTGGCAGCAGCGACCCCCTGCCCAGGAAGAGAGTAGACATCGTTTTCACAAGGTGTCCTTGGTATCAGAGGCCCACGTGGAAGCCCCACAGGAGGGGATGTTTCAGTATAGTCACCGTGGAGAGGAAGTCAATGGTTTTGCTGCAGGGGGAGAAGAGACCGTGAATCACCAAGGCCCCCGAATTGGGGCTGACTCCAAGAGCTTCCAGAGCCATGGGCCCATCTTTTCCAAAAAGTACACACCACCTCCCAGGGAGAAAAGGCTGGTGGGGAGGCTGAAAGAAGCGGCGGACCAGAATGATGGCAGCTCCCAAGACCCTAGGACTGAGCCACCAAGCCTGAGAGCCATAGCCAGGACTGAGCTCTTGGTGCCCCTGCCTGGGCCCCGTGAGCCAAGCCCTTACCCAGGTAGGAGCCTTGAGAAACGGCAGGTGACACGCACTGTGCGGACCACTGTGGTGATAGGAGGACATGTGGACCAACGGGTGAGAAGCTCTGTGACCTTGGAGCCAGCACTGCCTAGGGGCCGCAGTGCTGTCCGGACTGTGGTGGTGAGCCACAAGGCTGAGGGCTTGCCCAGCCGCAGTCAGGCCCTGGAGCTGCTAAGTAGTATTGTGCCTGCTGAGCAAAACCCACCTGCCAGCAGGCTTCCCAGGCCCATGGCTCCGGTGCCAAGGAGTCCAGGTCTGAGCAGCACAGTGGACATAGCCCTGGGACAGCACCCTGAGATGGAGAAAACAGAGCCAAAAGACAGATCTGCCCCAGACCCTGTAGGTATCCCAGAGGGTGCTCACCCACCTCAGAACCAAGAGCTGCCTGCAGCTCACCCAGACCAAGACCAGGTCCGAGCTTGGGATACTAGGTCCCATGAGGTCCCAAGGGTGCAGGGAGCATCTAACCCCCCAACCCAGCTCTGCCTCCACACTTCTCAGGGCCACGCACCAGTACCCTCTTCTCCCAGACTCCAGACCCATACCCCTTCCCTAGTCCTAGACCACACCCCCAAGCAGCCTGTGGTGCCCTCTCACCCCAGAGTCCAGCTCATTCTTGACCCCCAGGGACCCCAGGCCCTGCCTTCTGTAAAAAAGGAGGGGGTCACAGGTCCCCCTGCTGCCACAATCATGCCCATGATAAGGAGTGAGGCTGCTACTGTTCCTGGACAACCTCCATCCTCTGCAAGAAGGAAATGTATCCCCAGCCCAGGAAATCTGTCTGCTCCATCTTCCCCAAGGACTGAGGTCATTCAGGACTCTGAAAATGTCCCTATCTTCTCCTTTACCCAGAAAGAGACAGTGCAGGTCCCTGATATTCCTGCCGACACAGCCCCCACCCACAAAGGGGTTGTGCAGGGTCCTGGTGCTCCTGCTGCTTCATCCCCCGAACCAACTGAGGTTGTCCAGGACCCAGAAGGCAGGCCTAGCACCCCCAAAAAAGCCATCCAGGGTATTGAGAGCGGCCTTGGCCCTTCCTTCACCAAGGAAGAGTCTGTTCAAGGCCTGACGGAGCCTGCAATCCCATCCTCCCACAAGGATGAGGTTGTCCTTCCTTCTGAAGGAAGCCCCATCTCATCTCCCACCCAAACGGAGGTTGTCCAGGGCCCTGCTGTTCCTCCTGCTCCCTCCTCCTCAGTGGGCAAGGTGCCCCCCAGCCCAGCAGAGCCCCCGGCCCCAGAGCCAATGGGAGCAGGAGCCAGCTCAGAGTCCCAGCTTGTCCCTGACTCCACTGAAGACAAGATGGCCCTGGAATCCTTGAGGGAGGAGGAGGAGGAGGTGGTCCTGGATGCTGACCTGGAGATTTTCCTGGACACCCTGCGGAGCATGGAGTCCCCTGAGATCCTCCGCACTCACCGGCTGCCACGAGCCCCCCGCTCCTCTTACCTGGCCATGTATGCCACACTACCCGCTATCGAGGAGGACCAGCCCAGGCCAGGGGTGCTGGGACCCAGCCCCCAGGAGGTGCCTGCACTGGAAGAAAAGGAAGAAAAGGAGGAAGAGAAGGAAGAGGAGGAGGAACCAGAGAACCCCTACCTGAGTGATGATGAGAAGCTCCAGCGCAGGCGGGAGAAAGCCTGGGACTTCTGGGACTCGGGCCCTACCAGGCCCCAACAGACTTCTTATTCTCCTCTGGAGATGATGAAGAAGCATGTCACAGATGCCAAGCGCTCCCACTCAGAGCCGGGGTCAGAGTGGCAGATGGGCACGAGGCCTACTTCCCGTCTTGGAGGCAGTCTTTTCTTTGGTGGTCTGGTGCCTGCCACCAAGGATGTCCTCACCTTGGGATCGCTGGGCGCAAAACTATCTGCTCTGCCTCCCCATGGGGCACCAGGGCTCAGAAAGGTGCCAGGACAGCTGCCCCTGCTCTGCAGCGAAAGGTTGCCGACAGAGAAGCCTGAAAGTGCTGGGCCCCCTGAGGGCTGGGTGAGTGAGGCCTTGGTTGGGCAAGGGAGGGTGCCTGGCTTCACCAGGGTTTGGATGGTATGAAGACCATGGTACTAGGAGGCAGAATCTTCAGAGGCAGAGGTTTGAGCCTTGTGTTCGGGCCTGAGGTATGGCTCAGTGTGACCTGGTGCAAGCTACCTCCCTCTGGTCCTCAGTCTTCCTGTCCAAACAGGAAGAGGTTTGCACTGTGGATTCCCAAGGGCTTAGTGTCTTCAGTCTCTTGGAAGCTGGGGAACGGGAGTCATAGGGACATAGCTCCTGGGTCAGGGTGGGTTGGGGACAAGTGTGGTGTGCTCTGTGGGAGTAGAGACTAATACGGAGGATGTGGGATGCTTGGAATAGCAGGCTGTGGGAGGCAGTAAGGAGACACCCATAAGACTTCTTACCACTCACTGCCTCCATTCCAGAGCTCAGCATCGAAGACCCAGGGCAAACTGAACACCAGGCCAGGAAAGGTAGGTGGGTGGGGGGGCAAGTGTGTGGGAGGAGGCAACAGGAGGTAGAATCTTCAGCAGAGTCTGAGGACCCTTTCTTCTGTGCCTTCTCCAGGTGATCCTCTTCTCAGAGCCCGGCTGCCAAGGCAGCAGCAGGGAGGTTTGGGAAGACATCGCTGATACCTCTGGCTGGGCCCAGGCGGCCTCCATAAGGGTGCTTCGAGGCTGGTGAGTGCAGAGCGCCTGAGGAGCAAGGGCCTGCCTGTGAACCTGGGGGGCAGTGGGGGCAGCAAGTGCAGTGAGAAGTGCTCGGGCCAGCCTGGCAGAAACCCCCTCAGCTATCCAGAAACCCTGCCCTGTGGGTATGTCCTCTCCCACCCAGTGCTCCTGGTTCTCTGTGCCCGCAGCTGGGTGCTATACGAAGAGCCAGAGTTCCAGGGCCAGAAGCTCGTCCTGCCTGAAGGAGATGTGGAACTCAGGGCCTCAGGGACAGCGTGGAGTCTCAAAAGCATTGGGTCCCTGAGGAGGGTTGTCCAGGTGAGTGGCCTGGGGTTGGGGGCTGGATGTTGCCTTGTCTACCCTGGGCCCCAGGCCCTGAGGAGGAAGAAAGCCTATATAAATTCCTGACCTTGGAGCCAACTGGAGACAGAGCGCCTAGCTTGGTTTGAGGAGGCGGGGCCAGGCAGAGGCCAATCCCCAGCTTGGGAAAGCAGCCTGGGGAAGTTTGAGCTGGCTATGGAGAAAGATTTCATTAGAATCACAGAAACAGGTGGGGGTGGATATGGGTGCTTCCCCTTCGCCAGGACCCAGGCTCTTAGGCCCACACCACACTAAGACCCCCGGTGCCTTGGACATTTGTTCTTTCATTGGCTCAAGGATGCTTGATAATGTTTGCTGTGCGCCAGCTCCCACTCCAGGCAATGGGGCTGGGGGAGACCTGCTCTCTGCCCTGCTGAACTCAGGGTCAAGCTAGGGTCTTGGGATGAGGTTTGAAGCAGAAATGCCATGCAATAAGATTAGGGATTTATAAACACCCCTCTGGCTGCCAGGAGGAGAAGAGACTGGATGGGGACCCCGGAGACAGGAAGCCCGGGAAGGACTGTGATGTCCAGCTCAGGAGCACTCCTGAATTTTGAGGGTGGGATGTGTGGTTGGAAAAGGCATAGTCAATATTATAGTTTCATATCTGTAAAGCGGGGAGAAAACAACATTGTTTTTACGACACCAGTTTACAAACTACCGAAATTAAATTTGGCAAAACCATCTTGGCCACTAGAGAGAACCAGAAGAGAAAGCAGGGCCAGCCGGGCATTTTGGTTTTTTGTTTTGTGTTTTTGTTTTCAACGAGTGGAGGAATAGCTCCAGAGCTGTCGCAATCCTCCTAGTAAGAGAGGACGAGAGCTGATGACTCTTAACCAGGGCAGTGGCCCAACCATGCAAAGGGGGGACAGTCTCAAAGCCTCTCCAGAAACGCCCGAATGTCTGTAAACAATTTATTGCGATCTTCTCATCGTGGTGTGGAAGCTAACGAGCTACAAGAGAAAAACAAGGGCTTTGAGGTCAGGTGGACCTGCATTCATTTGATTAATTCAGTACTGATTAGACACTTAGTGTGTTCCAGGCACATGGGTGGTGCCGGGTGAACAAAAACTAAACAGCTCTATTCTTGGCCCTGCTACTTACAGGCTGTGTGTCCTTGGGCAGGCTGCTTAACTTCACTGGGCCTCTTTCCTAGTCTGACAGTGGAGTGATAACTCCTACTGACAGGACCAAGTGAGATGGGGTAAGATGCCCTTAGCAAAGTGCCTTGCCATCTGTGGATGCTTCTTAATCATGGGGTGAAGGAGGGAGTCAATGAAAATGGTTCTGATGAGGAAGAAATGCCCAGAATGCAGAGAGGACCTGTTGCTTCCTGGGATGAGGTGCAAAGTGGAACCATTCTGGACAGAGGCAGGAATTATACTTAAAGGAATAGTTGAAGTTAGACCTCAGGAAACAGCTGTCCATCCCACCTGTCCCTCCAGCAGGCTGGAAGCCCGGCTACCCAAAGGCAAGGCAAAGGACATGGCACTTGGCAGGCTTCTGCTGAGAACTTTGGTCTCAGGTCCTGACAGAACAGGGCGGGACCAGCAAGGACTTTGGTGTTGGGATTGTCTAGCTGACCTTAAGAGTATACCCCAGTCTCCCTCCTGGCTTCTGGGGAGACAGTCACAAAGGTTTCCCTGAAGCCTACTGGAGCCCCAGCTGGGCAGACCTGGGGAAGCAGGTACGGATGTGGGTAGTCTCTGAGGGGTGCTGTTTTACACTTCATTTTTCCACCCTTCTCCTTCAGGACTACATCACCCCAGAGATCAGCCTGTACTCTGAGAAGGACCTCAAGGGGGAGCAAGTGAAGCTGACCGAGTCCTTGGAGGACCCCCAGAGCCTAAAGAGGCCTATGCAGGTGGCATCTGCCACTGTCTCTGCAGGACTGTGAGTCTGGGCTGTTCTGGAATCCTTTCATTTAACACTCACTGTGCTGGGAACACCTAGGCGACAGGATACAGTCTTGTCCTCAAGAAGTGCTCAGTCTACTGGTGGGGACAGGGAAGTAAGCGGACAGTGGCAATCCAGGGTTCCGGGATGGGGGAGCACAGAGCTGTGGGAGCACAGAAAAGCACCAAAGCAGCCAGAGGTCACGGAGGCCTGTCAGGAGGAGGAGGTGCCTCAGCTGGGAGGAGGTGGCCCCAGAAGAATGTAAGCTCCCTGAGGACAGGGACTGTGTGTACTTAGTTCACTACTGTATCCCTGATGCCTAAAGCAGGGCCTGGCACGGGGTAGATTCCCCTAAATGTTTGTTAATTGAATGCATAGGGGAAAGAGTATATCCAGCAAAGGGAACGGCACCTGCAAAGGTCCAGAGGTGAGAGATCTAAGCTTTGAAAACCCATTCTGTTCAGAGAAAGCAGCAAATGGGGAGCTGTGAGGCCTAGGAGGAAGGCAAGGGGACAGACTGAAGGGCTTCTCTGTGCAGCTGGACTGTATGGTCAGGCTAACAGGAAATTACAGGGGATTTTTAAGCAGGTCTGTGTACTAGAAAGAACTCTCCAGCTGCTGTGTGAAATGAGAGAGGGACAGGCCAGAGGAAGGGTCACTGATGGAATGGCTACTGCCCGAGATCACGGGGGCCTGAAATATCCTCCAGAGTCCCCTTGACAGAGGCCTCTCCCCCAAGACCTCCTTCTCCTCTCTAAGCTTCCCTCCCATCCACCAATCTGTGTCCCCAGGTGTTTGGGGTGAAGCTACCTCTCTGCCTCCCCCAGGTGGCTGCTGTACCCCAAACCCTTCTTTGAAGGCACTCCCTGCATCCTGGAACCTGGAGAGTACCCCAACTCTGAGGCCTGGGGTACATCAGACCCCAGTGTGGGCTCCCTAAAGCCCATTAAATTGGTAAGGAGCAGGTGGTTCCAAGTAGCCTTGTCCTACAGTCTGGGGGAAGAGGCAGGGCCTGGGAGCTCCTACAGGGAATGGGACTGGAGGAGAGGTGGAATTACCCAAGAGGTGGGGGATAGGGAGAACATGGGGTTGACCATTTTTAGGGGTCTCAGGATCAAGTGAATCCTAGGTCACCAGCCCCATCTGCCTTCCCCCGGGCACTTCCTGGCTGGTGTCTCAGCTCTGTCTCCTCTGCAGGGCTGCCCAAGAGTGGAGAAGCCAGGGGAGCCCAAGGTAAGAGTCTGGGCTTTTGGGTGAAAAAGACCTTTGGGTGGGTTTTGTGTATGTGTGTGGCTATCGTAACCTGGACTGGAAGACAGGAGAGGAAGGTCCTGGGAGCCAGCAGCTGGGTCTTGGAAGGTAGAACCTGAAGGGCTCACTGGGAACTGGCCGTTATGTGTAAGGACCAAGCCAGGGGTCAGAGAAGAGACTGGAGTTAGGGCCTGGGGCCGAGTGAAGGAGTGGGACGGCTTAGCTATATGGGCTGATGCTGGGCAGAGCCATCCTGGACTGGCTGGGTATGTTTGGGTCCAGATCATTCCCCACCAACCTGACCACCCCTTCCCCCAGGCTGTGGTGTATGAGGCCCCAGGCTTTCAGGGCCAAAGCTGGGAAGTGAGCCGAGACATCTACAACCTTCAGCAGCCAGAGGACAGCCACAGCCCCCACCTGGCCTCCGTGGGGTCCCTGCGAGTTCTTGGTGGCTGGTAAGGACTCAGGACCCTTCCTTTACCTTATCTACCGCACTGGTCTCTACCCTGGGAATGGGAAGTGATCATCAGGCTTGCCTTGCCTGCGGGTGGGGGCAGCTGTCTTACACACCCAGGGGTCTTCTCTGACTGAGTCTGTTTGTCTGCCTCCGCCCTCCCCCAGCTGGGTGGGCTATGAGAAGGAAGGCTTTCGGGGCCACCAGTATCTGCTGGAGGAGGGGGAATACCCTGATTGGTCACACTGGGGAGGCTATGACGAGGCGCTGATCTCCCTACGGGTCATCCGGACGGTAAGCATCATCAGTTGGGCCATTCCTCTGCCTCTGGTCACAGCCATACTCCCCGCCCCCCACCCTCCAGTACAATTAGTTGAGGGAAGAATTTATGTTCCATCTCCCTCTTCTCCAGAGCATCTGAAGTGTTCCAGGAGGTCTAGCCTCTCTCCCTCCTGATCCTTTTCTCCAGGCCACACTGATCACCTCACCCCAAACTCCCCTGCTGGTCAGCCTCCCGGGGGTCTGGTTACTCCCAGGGGTTTCGGTGGGTGGGCGGGAGAGACCTGACTGTCCCTGGGGCCCAGGACTTCTCGGATCCAGCCGTGGTGCTGTTTGAGGCCATGGACTTCGAGGGGCACCACGTAGAGGTGAGCGAGGCATTACCGGACGTGGAGCTGGCGGGACACCGCACCCACACGCAGGCTATCCACGTGCTCAACGGCGTGTGAGTGACAGCGGGGCGGGCCGGGGCGGTTCCGGCAGAGGTGCTGACTCCGCCCCGCTGATCCGAGCGTCTCCCTTTCTGTAGGTGGGTGGCCTATCAGGAGGTGGGCTTCTCTGGGGAGCAGTATGTGCTGGAGAAAGGAGTGTATCGTAACTGTGACGACTGGGGTGCAGGCAACAGCGCCCTCGCCTCGCTTCAGCCGGTCCTGCAGGTGGGGTCCGAAGGCGGGGCCTCTGGGAGGTGGGACTTGGAGCCGGGCGGGGCTAATGACAGGAGACTGGAGAGCCACAGCCAGGGATGGGGATTTTGAAACCTGAGGAGCTAAGGCGAAAGGCTGTTTCCTTCCTTATGTTTTGAAACTTTGACCTCTCTTTTCAGGTGGAGGAGCACAATCTGCACTTTGTCTCAAAGGTAGGGAGCTGGTGGAGGCCTATGTCTCTTCCCTCATTTGAGATCTCTCCCCCTCTTCCCCATTTTCTCTGGCTCACTCCATCGCCCTTCTTCACTCTTATCTATTCCCGTATCCGCCCCCAGATTCAGCTTTTCTCGGGTCCCGACTTCCTGGGAGACCACATCTCCTTCGAGGATGACCAGGCCTCTCTGCCCCCTTCTTTCCAGCCCCAGTCCTGCCTCGTCCACGGCGGCAGGTGAGGATGTGGGGGAGGGAAGCTCGGGGCAGGCGAACCTGCCCTGAAGCATTTAACTCGGTTTGGAAATTGGAGCTGCAGAAAGAAGGTCTTTATCTCAAATGATTTCCTTACTCTGGTTTCATTGAAATGAGCTATTCTGTCCCGAAGCATCAAATCTTTAAAAAAATCAAAGCAAAATAAAGTTTCAATGGAAATGTAAAACTTGTAGATAATATAGTATAAAGAACCCCAATCTTGTTTCATCTGTCCCTCTGCCATTTTTTTAGTGGAGTATTTAAAATTCCCGGCCCAACATAAAATTTCACAGGTAAATACTTAAGCATGTATATTTAATAAGAAAAGACCCCCCCACACACATACAGCCACAAGTTATAACATCTAATAAATTAACAATAATTAATAATACCTAATACCCAGGCCATGTCCAATTTCTCCTGTTGTTTAAAAAAAAAATGCCTTTTAGAAGAAGAGAAAAACAACAACAAAAAAAGAGGCTTTTTATTTTCTTTTTTTGATTGATTTTTTTCTTTTTTTGAGAGAGAAACATTGATTGGTTGATTCTTGTATGTGCCTGACCGGGGAGCCACCAACCTTGGCATGTCTGTAAAATGCTTTAACCAACTGAGCTGCCCTGGCTAGGGCAAAAAAGGCCTTTTTGAATTGGTTTGTTTTCTCAGGATTCAAACAAGGTCCGCACATTGCATTTGGTCAATTTGTTCTCTAGTGTATAACAAGCCCCTCCCCCCTTTTCATTTTGTTTTACACCATTTATTTGTTTGAGGAAACCTAATAACTTGCCCTGTGAGTTTCCCTTCTTCTGTATTTGGCTGATTGCTTCCTAGTCTTGTCTTTTAACTTGTTCTTCTGTGCCCCATATTTTGTATAAACTGGCAGTTGGATTTGGAGGACTGATTAAATTAAAGGTGGTTTTTGTTTTGTTTTGTTGGCAATACTATATACATGGTCCTGTGGACTTCCACTGCCTAACACCAGGAGGCCTGTGTCTGCTTGTCCCACTTTCAATGACATTAACATGCCTGCATCATAAGATTTCCCATCTACCTTTCACCTAACGGGTTTAGTATCTATTGATAATTGCCTAGATCCATGACTTCTTTAGAAGTTACAAAATAATGATTTTCTAGCTTTTGTTATGCTTTCTACATGTATTAGCTGGAATACTGAGAATTTTCCTTTTCAACTATTTGTTTACCTATACAAAAAGAAAATAGGCAGTTTGATTTTTCCCAGGGATCAATGTTTCTTCTACCCCTTTTTCTTAATCCATTTTCAGAATAATTTCTGAATTGGTGCTCTAGTGACTTCCAAAGCTGACCATTGAAGATTTTTTAAATCTTCTTATGTTATGAACTCGTAGAGTTTTATGTATTTGAAATGCTTCAATCCATTGGAGTCACTGTTCTTTTATGTGCTCAAATTGTTCCATCTCTGGCCAATGGGGGCCTCTTCAAATTGCCTCCTGGGTCCTTTTCATATGACCCCAATAGTTCTTTTTTTAAAAAAAACTTTTTAAAATTATTTATTTATTTATCTTTAGAGGGGAAGGGAAGGAGAGAGGGAGAGAAATATCAAGTATGGTTGCCTCTTGTGTGTCCCCTGCTGGGAACTGGCCTGCAACCCAGGCATGTGCCCTGACTGGGAATCGAACCATGGTTATTTGGTTCGCAGGCCCGTGCTCAATCCACTGAGCTACACCAGCCAGGGCAGTTTTTTTTTCTTTTTAATAACTTCCTTGTTTTTCCTGGTACAATAAGATACTCCAGGATAATTTTGCAACCCCCCTCCCCCCACAAACCCACACAAACATTTGTAATCACCCATTCCCCAAGGAACTCTGGCTCCTTTCAGTGGGACATAACTATTCAGAGACCAAAATCTGCATGCTAGGTGTTTTAAAATTATGATAGTAATATTACTACTAATGGTAAAAACCAGTGACTACTATTTGAGGTTTCTCTGTGTTCTTTATGTCCTCGAGACATTCACCTACACCCCATTTGGCATGTTTATATCATTCAAAATATTGTGTTTTTAAGACATTTGAAATAACGTATGAGTTTTCTTTGTGGGTACGCTACCAACCCAATGTAAAGTTAGACTTATTTATTTAATTTAACTTATTTTAATTTTTAGGAGTATTTTTAATTTTTATTTAATTCTGTTTTTTTTTAAGATTTTATTTATTTATTTATTTATTCATTTTTAGAGAGAGGGGAAAGGAAGGAGAAAGAGAGGGAGAGAAACATCAGTGTATGGTTGCCTCTCGTGTGCCCCCCATTGGGGATCTGGCCTGCAAACACAGGCATGTGCCCTGACTGAGAATCAAACCCTTGACCCCTTGGTTCACAGGCCAGCACTGAATCCACTGAGCCACACCAGCCAGGGTTTAATTCTGTTTTTTTTTTTTTAAATATTTTATTTATTTATTTTTAGAGGGGGAAAGGAAGGACAGAGAGAGAAATATCAATGTATGGTTGCCTCTTGTGCATTCCCTGCTGGGAACTGCCTGCAACCCAGGCATGTGCCCTGACTGGGAATCAAACCGCGATCGTTTGGTTCGCAGGCCTGCGCTCAATCCACTGAGCTATACCAGCCAGGGCTTAATTCTGTTTTTTAATTACATAAAATATTTACAGTTTTCCTGTCCTAGTCAGGTTGGGCTGCTATAACAAAACAGCATACCCTGGGCGGCTTAAACAACAAGAATTTATTTTCTCTCAGTGCTGGAGGCTGGGAAGTGCTGGCAGACTCAGCTTCCTGGTGAGGGCCCTCTTCCTGCCTTCCAGCTGTGACACGTGGCCCCTCCCTACCTGCTGTGGAAACAGAGCTCCTGCCTCTTCCTCTTCCTCTTCTTACAAGGACACTAATCCCATCTCCGGGGCTCTACCCTCAGGACCTCATCTAAACCTGTTTACATCCCACAGGCCATTATTGGAGGTTGGGGCCTTCAACATATGAATTTTGGGGGAGTCACAAACATTCAGTCCGTGCAGTTCCAAGGTTAAGACTTAAAAACATTAGCTTCTGTCTCTGTCCCTGCTACCTTTTCCCCTCCTTCCCCTACAGGTGATTTTTTTTAGTGTTTAGTTTATTTACCCATTGTTTCTTTTTGAAACTATAACTAAATATATTTTCAGATAAATTTACATATAACTATAGAAATCAAATCAAATATTTTGCTTCCCTCCTTCCTCATTTTCTTACACAAAAAAATGTCTACTACAATGTGGCAAATCTACTAAAGACCACCAAATTGTGTACTTGAAAAGAGTGAATTTTATGGCATGCAAATTACATTTCGGCTTTTTAAAAAAGAAGCATACTATAAATTACAGTAATATACTTTTCTTTCACTTAACAATGTGGAGATAACTTTATATCTCTTTAAGAGGTTATTTTTATTCCTTTCTACTGCTATATTATACTCCACATCCTTAGTGCATTCAGCCGGTCCCTCACTGATGGACACTTGGGCTGCCTCCACTCTTTGCCATTGCAGACAGTGCTGTAATGAATGGTCGTGTGTGCTTGTGTTATTTTATGTTTTCGGAGGGGTCCTTGGGATAGATTCCAGGAAATAGGATTGCTGAATAATTGCTCGATATGGCCAAATTTCCCTCCTTAGGGGCTTTTTTTTTTAAAAGATGTTATTTATTTATTTTCAGAGAGAGGGGAAGGGAGGGAGAAAGAGAGGGAGAGAAACATCAATGTGTGTGAGAAATACATTGATCGGTTGTATCACCCATCCCCACACACTCCAAGTGGGGACCTGGCCCTCAACCCAGGCATGTGCCCTGACTGGGAATCCAACTGATGACCTTTCTGTTGGCGGGCCAGCACTCGATCCTCTGAGCCACACCAGCCAGGGCCTTTTTCCCCTTTTTTTAAAAAGTTCATTTTAGAGAGAGAGAGAAACATTGATTTGTTGTTCCACTTATTTATGCATTCATTGGTTGCTTCTTCCATGCACCTGCAATCTTAGCATATCAGGACAGTGCTCTAACCCACTGAGCTACTTGGTCAGGGCTCAATCAGTCTTTTCTTAAGTCTGATCTCTTAAGGTTGCTGCAGTGCCTCTTCTTCCTTGACCTCTCCTGGATCGGGGGGTCAAGATCAAGTCTGCATCTACTCTGCTGTGTCTCAGGGGGCCTGGGCAGGCTGAAGACAGGGCAGGCTCAAATACCCATCCACTCATGTCCCCCCACCCTTCCCCTTTCCCAGCTGGATCCTGTTTGATGAGAAGAACTTTGAGGGTGACCAGCACATTCTCTCTGAGGGCGAGTTCCCTACTCTCACGGCCATGGGCTGTCTAGCCTCCACCGTCCTGGGCTCCCTTCAGAAAGTACCCCTGGTGAGTGCCCCTGTCCAGTTCCAGGCAATCCCTGAGGCAGGGAGTGCTGCTGGGACGTCCTGAGCCTCTTCCCCCTGCTGAGTGGGCTGGTGGAGCTCGAATCCAGTCTTCCTCAGAACCAGCACGGGTCCCCCTGACCCCAGGGCTTCAAAGCCAGTTCAACTTACCAGAGATTTATCGAGCATCAGCCAAGATAAGTCCTGGGGACAATGAAGTAAATCAGACATAGCCCTGCCTTCGAGAGACCCACAGTCACATTGACTTAGAGATTGCTATGCACAGTGGTGTGTCCAGATACAGAAGTGGTACAGGGACAAGAGGGACTGGCACTTGGTGGGCTGGGGGACAGGGCCAGACTGCTGAGGCCATGGTCCGTGAGGAGAGGAGTGACACAGGAAGATGGCTCTGCTGTCGTGTGGAGAGTGAATGGGTGGGGCCAGGCAATGAGGTTGTTTCCACAGTGAGCCAGAGTACATCAGCATGGCCCGGACCAGGGAAGAGGTGGAGAGGAGAGACATGGGCCGCGTTCAAGAGCTAACGTCTGTAGGACATGGTGGCCGGCACTGGGCGGGCCAGCAGTGGCAGCACAGGCAGAACAGCCAACGTTGACTGAACACACAGCATGCTCCTGGCTTTTTAAAATAGGCTTTCAATCCTGACCACAGCCCTGGGCGGTTAACAGGCAGAGCCAGGTTCTCCCTGAGGCAGCCCAGCTCCCAAGGCCAAGCTCTTTACAACTACACCCTGGACTCTGAAGGCAGATAGACCTGGTTCTGAAGCCCATCTTTAGGGGTTTAATCTTCTCCAGCCTCAGTTTCCCCTCTGCTAAGCAAAGATAATAACAGCACCTACCTTATAGGGTTGTTGAAAAGTTATAATGAGATCAGGTAAAGTGCTTCGCACAGAATCTGGCATGTAGTAAGCCCCGAGTGTGTGAGAACGGCTATGATTAACAACAGTATTGTTAGCATACTGTTCTTAGAAGTGCCATTTACTGGGAAGAAGGTTTGAGGGGCAATGGGGGCCCAGCCTGGCATGTGCTGTATCTGGGACTCTGGGGGACATGCAACTGCCGGTGCCCAGGAGTCAGGAGTCCTGTGGGGTGGATCTCAGGGGGGAAGAGAGCCTGAAATACCCATGTGGGAGTTGGGGCGCTGAGTGTGGGGTCTGGGCTTTCTTGGGTTCACCCCTTCTCGACATCCCTGGGCCCCCAGCACTTTTCAGAGCCCTCCATTTTCCTGTATGGACTGGAGTGCTTCGAGGGGAAGGAGATTGAGCTCAGTGGAGAGGTGCGGAGCCTGCAAGCCGAGGGCTTCAACAACCACGTGCTGTCCGTGCGGATCCAGGGGGGCACGTGAGTGGGTTGTGGGGAGGCACAGGGTACTGGGGGCTGCTCGTAAGTGCGGGCTGGGCCCCTGGCTTCTTCCCTTCCCCACTTCTGTTCCTGTCTCCTCCCGTCCAGGAGGGAGGTAGAGGTGGACTGAGGAGGGGCATTGATTCCCAGGGCTTGGACCCCAGCCCAGGGAGGAAGGGGCTCTTCAGGACCCTCCTCTGCCCTGCAAACCCCAAATCCACTTCCCAGCCTCTCTCTCCCCCTTGAGACTCCAACTCCAGGCAGAAGAGTCCCAGCAGGAGAGAAGAGGAGGTGGGGAATGTTCTGACGTTCTTGCCTTTTCCACCTCTCTGTCTGTCTTCCCCTCGGTGTCTCCGGCACTTGCTGGGCCCAGCTGGGTGCTGTGTGAACACAGTGACTTCCGGGGCCGCCAGTGGCTGGTGGGCAGCTGCGAGATCACCAACTGGCTGACCTACAGTGGGACCCAGAGGGTGGGTTCCCTCTACCCCATCAAACAGGTGGGTAGCATGTCGGGCTGAGTGTGTCCATGATGTCTTATCTGGGTGTGTGTGTCTGTGTATTTCCCATGTTTCCCAAACTCAGCATTTGTGTGCTTTTGTCACAACTTTACCATGTTGTCATTCTTCTTCTTTTCTGTTTAAAGATTTTATTTATTTATTTTTAGAGAAGTGAAGGGAGGGAGAGAGGGAGAGAAACATCAGTGTGTGGTTGCCTCTTGCACACCTCTTACTGGGGACCTGGCCTGCAACCCAGGCATGTGCCCTGACTGGGAATTGAACCAGCAACCCTTTGGTTCGCAGGCCCTCACTCAAGCCACTGAGCCACACCACCCAGGGATTGTCATTCTTCTTGAACCATTACCTACTTAATATTTTTCTCTAAATCAACTGACCTTTTTCCTACTCTATCCTTATCTTAAGGAATAATATTCATAAAATCATGGGTTTGATGTGGATGTGTGATTTTTCCTTAATAGACAATATAATAAATACATTACCATTAAATTTTTAACAATAAGTTTATCCACAGAGGACTGAAAATCATCTCATGTACTACTCAGCAGTAGTACACCACTTTGAGAAACCTTGTGTCCACATGTCTGGATGTGTGCCCTATTTCTCGCATGTGTGTTAATGTGGAGGCCTGGCCCTGGGGTCTGTGTGGGTTTGTGTTCGCCTGTCTAAGGGTCTTTTCTGTGTCTGTGAAGTCATTCGTGGCCACGGGTCTGTGTAGGTGACTTGTGGTTTGTGTGCGTACACATCTGTGAGAGCACGTTCACGAGGACAGGTGTCTGTGGTACTGCTGTGGTCCGTAAAGCCATAGACTCTTATAACATCAGTGCTGGAAGAGACCTCGGAGATCATCTCCAACTCCCACACTTTACAGATGGGGCAATAAAGGCCCCGAGAAGTGGACAAGGACTTGCTCTGCAATCTTGGGCAAGTACTGCACCTCCATGGACCTCAGCTTCCTCACCTTTAAAATGGGGGTAACACATATGATGGAATTGGTTTGAGGACTGAAGAGAATGTATATAAATTCCCTAGAACAGTGCTTGAGTGGATAAGCACTTAACAAACGTCAGCTGTGATGCTTATGACTGTGACTGCCATCACCAGCACCCAGGTCCCCAGCTGATTGGAGGCAGAGGCTGATCTGCGATCTGACAGGGCCACGTCTGCCCTGCCGTCGCAGCTCTTTAGCGTGGGCATATGCGTGCACACCCATATTCCTGCACGTACCCATAGCAAACATAAGCTCCTGGTGTCGGGTAGGCTGGAGGGACCCATGCATTGGTTAGGATGTGTGAGTTTGCGTGGCTGTGAGTATCCGTGTGTCTGTTGCAAACTTCTGTGCAACTGTGTGGACCTTCAGTTTATCTGCTGGTGTGTCCCTCTGCACACATCCGTGGGTATGTGTGGACATGGAACCGTGTGGGTGTGGACGTATGCTTTAGACGCGCCCCTGGTATTTGTGTGGGAAACAAGGGGTGACTTGAAGGAGGGCCAAGGAAGGTTTAGGGGCAGGAAGGAGGGCTTGGGAGCTTGGGATAGTGGAGGGTCCAGAGGTATGGGTGTTGGGGGCCCAGGTGGGAGCATCTCTGACCAGGGAGCCCTGACTCTCAGCTCCCTCCACTCAACAGCGCCGGGCTTATTTCCGCCTCTGGAATGCAGCACTGGGGGGATTCCTGGCGGTGCCCGACCATGTGGAAGACATGAAGGCAGGCCGTGTGGTGGTCTCTGAGCCTGCAGCTGGAGGTAGTTGCATCTGGTACTATGAAGATGGGCTGCTGAAGAACCAGGTACTGGTTTCGTGGCTGGGACAGGGACCCCAGGACCCCAGGCATACACAGGCTCACCTTGGGAGTCCCAACACAGTCAGTAACAGGACCCACCTTTGGGCCAGAGACACATACGTACAGACACTAAGACCCTGGGGAGGTGGAGAATGCAGGCTGTGCACCCCCCAGGCATTCAGGCTCAGTCCCCCATGTGCAAAACAAGAGCTCTGAACCAGATGCTTCTAAGGGGCTTCCTAGCTCTGATACCCTGTGAGGGAACTTGGGTCCTGGTAATACGGACAGATCTGCTGCGCAGACATTTCCGAGCATCGACTCCATCGTGCCGGGCCCTGTTCTGGGGGCTGGGAATACGGCAGTGAGAAGGCAGAAACGACTCCTGCCCTGAACCTTGCATCCTAGTGGGGAGGGGCAGAAACAGCTTCTTAGCACCTTAGATGATGGAACGTGTAATAGAGCAGCAATTTTCAACCTTTGTCATCTCATGGCACATGTAAATTAATGACTAAAATTCTGCAGCACACCAAAAAAATACATTTTTTGCTGATCTGACCAAAAATAGGTATAATTTTGATTTAATAATAATAATAATAAGTAATTACCTACCCTTTTTACTCCAGAGTGACTTTTTAAAAAACCAGGTGCTTATACTTGTATATAAGGATTTCTGGTACCACAAGAATTAACCAATCAGATACAACCTTAGCGATGTGACCAAAGGGTGCAACTCTATTATATGACCTACAGATTTATGGTTCAAGACGGCATCCACACTGGATGACTATTGTTGTGTTGGCTTTTGCAATTTTTTAAAAAAACATTTATTAATTTATTTTTAGAGAGAGGGGAAAGGTGAGAGAGAGGGAGAGAAACGTAAATGTGAGAGAGAAACAAATACTGATCGCTTGGTTACCTGTAGTATGTGCCATGACCTGGGACTGAACCTGGAAGCCAGGCGTGCGCCCTGACCGGGAATCAAACTGGCGACCTTTCATTTTGCGGGATGATGTCCAGTCGACAGAGCTGCACCGGTCAGGGCCTGTTGTCATTTTTTATTTGACAATCTACGGAAAAAGATGTCAATGCCCCTGCCTAAATAGTCAAGTATTGCATGTTTTAAAAATTCTTGTGGCACACTGGTTGAAAATCACAGCAATAGAGAAAAAATAAATGAATAAAAGAAATAGGAAGTATCAGTAGCTCTGACAAGGGGACCCCTTTCAGAGAAGGTGACGTTTGAAGGAGGCAACCAAGCAGATGTCTGATGAAAGTGTTCCAGATAGAGGGAACAGCAAGTGCAAAGGCCCTGAGGTAGGAACATGCCTGGCATTTTCCAGGACTAACAAGACCACCTGAATGGTGGATTGAAGCGAGTAAAGGGAGAAGTAGCAGGAGATGATATCAGAAAGATTATGGGGGTGTAGGTCTTTGTAGGCTATTAAAAGGGGGTCGTCTTTCAATTAGAATGAAAGGAAACACTGGCTATGTACTCAGGGTGCCGTGTTAAGCCCTTCACATGAGTACCTCATATAATCCATAGAGAACACAAGGGCAGAGTCTATTTTACTCTCCATTTTACAGGTTAGGAAAGCAGAGCACAGAGAAGTTAAGTACGTGGCTAAAAGTCACACAGCCAATAAGTGTGTTATGGCTTGTCTGATGCTGAAACCTGTGTTTTGGGCGTCAATCATAGAAGGTTTCCTGGAGGAACTAGTGTTTTTCCAGCCTTCATATGACTTCTCACATTGAACCCTCACAACAATGAGCACTCAGGGATTCCCATCTCCAAGGAAACCACGGCTCAGGAGGATTAAGAGATTTGCCCAGGGTCATAGTCCATAAGGATTCAAAGCTGGGTGTGTCAAGGGTGTCTTTGGTGGCATCCCTGTGAAGAGGAACAGTGCCTGACAACCTCCTGGGGGCACAGGTGGCCCCCACCATGAGCCTGCAGGTGATTGGGCCCCCCAGCACAGGCTCAAAGGTGGTGCTGTGGGCTGAGAGCCGCCTGCCCCGTCAGACGTGGAGCATCAACAAATCGGGCCACATCTGCAGCCAGATGTTTGAAGGTCGGATTCTAGATGTGAAGGGTAAGGTGGGGGATATGTGTGGGAGAAGGCACCTGAGGGGGGCAAGGGGCAATGGTGTCCCCAGCTTGCTCTGACTGTCTCCCCATCTCTTTCTCCTCCCCCAGGTGGCCGGGGCTATGACCGGGACCACGTGGTACTGTGGGAGCTGGCCAAGGACAGGGCTTCCCAGATCTGGACCGTCTACGTGCTTTGACACCCTACCCTCCCAGTCCCGGTGGCTTTCTCTGGGATGAAATGTTTTTATAGTATTTTTTGTTGTTATAACATAAGTTGTTTTCTAATATCCTCCTGAGTATCCTGCTCTCTGTGCACTTGATATTTGGGGGTAGGATTGAGGATTCGTTCACCTGCCTTCTTCCCCCTGCACTGTCTTGATTCTTCCCTTCGAGCTTGTCCTCGGGGCTCAGATGCAAGGCCACTCTTTGCCACCAGAGGGAGCCCTGGGACCAGACAAACTGTTGAGTGTGGTCATGTATGGAGAGTCACCCCAAATGATGTGTTTTGAGAGCCTGCTCTGAGCTAGGTCCGGCACTGGGCCGTGGGAGCACACACAGGAACAAATTCCCTTGGTCCCTGCCCTCGGGGGCTGAGGAGGATTCCAGCGAAGATTCTGATAGTGAAGACGGCAGGTCTCTGCCAGGCGATCCTAAGGGGAAGGGCCTCACCATTTGGACTTCGGAGCAGGCAAGCTGGGGTGGGAGCTCCCTGGCACAAACTCCCGCTGATGGGGGTGCGAGGGGGCATGGGAGGCTCCTAGGTGCTGCTGCAAACCTGGCTTTTGGGGCCCAGTGATGTCCAGTGACCACACATAGGACCCAACTCCAAGTACAGGACACCTTTATTGAACCCAGGCTGGGTGACGCTAACCGCTTTCACATCAGTATCTCCCAGTGTTGGCCTTTGCCCCCAAGGCAACTTTCTGTCACCACAACTAGTGATATCTGGTATGAAACCCTCCCAAGGATTGGGGTGAGGAGCTTCTCTTGGTAGTGATGGTGGCAGCTAACTAACACAGAGGACACAGGGCCAGGGCCGAGGCATGACCTCAGCTGAGGTGGAAGAGCTGGATAAAGGTGTTGGTCAAGATGATGAGGATGCTGACACCGCCCAGGCTGCTGAGTGCTGGGGCCGCACCTGTTTGTTTCTTGGTGGTGGCAAAGGAGGCAGAGGGGCTCGTGGTGAGGGGGGTGCGGGCCGGGGTGCTGGCGGTGGTGCTGGCGGTGGTGCTGGCGGTTTTGCTGGCGGTGGTGCTG